>OW964837.1:38949010-38951510 GCA_943142095.1 Ophonus ardosiacus
ATATTGAGCAAAATTAATACGTATTTCGTATTATAATTTAATAATTTTTTTAACCTAAAGTTTAAAAATTTATTGAATTATATATCCCGTATCTAAAATACAGCATTATTACTTATTTAAAAATGAACAAGAGACAGGTGTACATTTACAGATTTTTAAATAACTAAATCATTAAATACAAAAGAGTATATTATAATCAACCACTTGGATGCCCCTATTTTCCCATTCTTAAACGCTGTCGCTTAATGCTACCTTTTGCAATATGTTTTCTAACTTTTGAAACATGATTTTACATTAACCAAATATGAATTCACATTAACGAAAACTGATTTCACACAAATTAGAAGTGAATTCTCAGTAACGAAATACGATTTCACATTAGGGAAAACTGATTTCATGTAAAAGAAAACTGAATTCACACCAATGAAAACTATACCAACGAAAGTATTAAATACAACTGAGTTGGATGTCTCTATTTTCCCGCTCTTTAACACCCCTTAATTTTACATTTTACAATATGGTTTCACACTTTTGAAAAATGATTTCACATTAACGAAACCTGATTTCACGTAAAAGAAAACTGAATTCACATCCATGAAAACTAATTTCAACTAAACGAAAACAGATTTCAAACCCTCGGGTTACTTATTCTCACTTCTAGCGTAGCGAACATTGTTGTAATCAAATTTTAACATTGTTGTAATCAAGTTACATCATTGTTTTAATCAAGCTTTTTTATTGTTGTAATAAAATTTAATCTTTAGTTGTTTCTTAAAAATACTATTCGCTATTTATTTAATATTTTATAAGTTCAGAAAAATATTTTAATATATTTTAGGGACAATACATTTGCCTTATTTTTTTACCTCTCCAAAGGTGACTATTGCCCCTTCTTGCCTTTCCTTGGCGGCGCCTATTTAAGATTACTATGTAAAATCTGTTTTCATTTAGCTGAAAATGGTTTTTAAAATTGTGAATTCTGTTTTCATTATTACAAAATCAGTATTCAGGAGTGATAAATTAGTTTTCGTTACTGTGAATTCAGGTTTCCTTTGTGTGGCATCAAGTTTTGTTAATGTGTAATTATACTGTAGAAGGTATAGATATGCACTGATTATGCATATTGTTTTAAACCGAATAAAGATGGTAATTTGAAAAATAGATATACGTTGATTCCTCATAGATTACAGTAATGCATAATTTTTTTGTGTACAATAAATTATTACTACAATAATTGAATTTGAAATCATAAATGAAACATATTGATTACGACAATAACAATATTTGTTGGTGACAATAAATTTTATACATTATACAATGGAATTAAATGAAGTAAGAATAATTACAAAATTGATTCATAATTATAATTTATAATAATAAAATATAACATTGAAAGACATTGAATATGCGGATAATCTCTATTAGATGTTTTACCTTTTTCTTCATTTAAATTTATAACAGTAAAAAAAATCATAAACTGGTCAATTAAATGAATACTTACTGTAGTTTCTATAGAATTTTTATTATTATTTTTCTGTATAAATTGCATATTTTTAATAGGTATGTTTATCTGTTACAAAATTTAACATTGCTGCAGTTTGTAGTACAATTTGTACGATAATATCCAAAGTTCCTCATCAAATAATTACGTGTAGCTATAAAATCCATCCTGGTCCTGTGTTACAAGACCTGTATCAAAACAGTTTCAGTTCCCAATTTACAGTTTTTATTTATAAACAGTCAATCAAACATTTAATTTACCTAACTAACAGTTACCATTACTTTTAACTTTGCATTAACACACCGACCCTAAATAATTTACTTATTATTACCAGTGTTGTGTCAAATAATCTCCCTATTTCTATGTGCTCAACAAAGCAGCGGTAGTTAAAAAAGTGTGGAAAAGTACCAAACATTAAATACAAGTACAGAAAATTTATAATTTAATAATGTTACCTCATATTGTTTGTTGCAAATATTTGCAACGGGTACAGCTAGTAATAATATAATAATAAATAATAATAATATAATAATAATAATAATATAATAATATTATAATAATTTTTTTTAACTCGAATATGGCATCAACTGCTAAGGTTATTAGCCCGTTTGATTTTTATTCAATCTGAAAATAACATCCTTTTAAAGAAATATATATGAATGCAAATACGAAATATAACATGAAGTATCATGTATAAAATATATTAATATAACTATAATGAATAAAAGTATAAAAAACAAGAAAAGTCATATATATACGGTAAACTTTAAAGAAGAAATCAAGTGCAGAATTTTAAAAAATTTGAAGTTCTATAATTTGTCATAAATATTCACCGCACGCAGAAACTTCAGAACATTGCGAATCTTACCAGAGTCTGATAGAATCAAAGAAAGGTCTTGATCCATTTGATATAGCCGCCTGATTGGATCATACTTTGTACACGCAACAAGAATGTGTTGAACTGTCAGAGCAGTATCACATGTGTTGCACATAGGGGCA
>OW964837.1:38956510-39004483 GCA_943142095.1 Ophonus ardosiacus
ATTGGCTAGGTATTATTGGAAACACTTAAATAGGCCCTTTCTTTTTGCCACATCGTTTAAATTCAGGAGGTTCTACAATTTTCTAAATAATAATTTGATTGATTTAATGGAAGAAGTTACATTTACAGATGCACTCGATCTCGAGCTTTGGCCCGGCTCGGCCCGAAGCCCGCCTCGATTTCGAGTCGATCATCGAGCCGGGCCAAAGATATTTTTTATCGAACCGAATAGGGCTAATCATTTGCAAAAGTTGAGTCGAGTCGGACTTTTGATTTTGGCCCGACCCGAAAATTCGAACTTTTCGGGCCGGCCCGAAAAATCTTATAGTTCAATCAAATGCACAGTTTCCTTAATATTTTAATAAAAATGGATGAAGTTGAAAAGGGTCAAAATGATTTAATAACAACATACTTCACATCCTAATAATAAAAATGTTATTTTACTTCAAAAATTCAAGGTTGTTCATTAAAGCGTAATAATGCTATTGTCATGTTGTTATTATTACTATTGTTACTATTCGTATACTTAAATAAAAGTGATTTTTATTTCTACTATAATGATTTCTTGTCTTATTTTTGAGTAGAAATAGAGTTAGATAAAAAAATCCTTATATAAATGATATCTTTTTGTATAAGATTTGTGAAACAGTTTAAATTTTCGAGCGCCTTGGGAAACAAAGTGTTAAATACTCGTAAGTCTGTAATTTTTATAACAAACTTACACTAGAAGTGTCTCTTTTTTTAACAACTTATGTTAACTAATGTCGAAAGTTATAAGGATGTAGAGGTTTTTCATAAATTTGGCACGAAAAAAATGAAACATTTCGCCTCACATAAAAATCAAAATTATAAATGTCGGATGCACCTAATTTCGAGCTTTGGCTCGGCCCGGCCCAAAGCCCGGCCCGATTTCGAGTCAAATTTCGAGCCGGGCCAGCTATTTTTTTGTCGAGTCGATCTTCGAATCGGGCCGGCAATTTTTATTTTCGGGCCGAATGCATCTCTAGTTACATTAGCAATAAGAAGAAACTCTTGGCTACAGTTAGATGGCTGCCCTGCACATTATAGGAGACAACCAAGAGAGTGGTTAAATTTACATTATCCACAACGGTAGATTGGTCGCCTGTACCACTGCCAGCCTGTTCGTTCGATTTAACACCTTCAGATTTCTTTGCTTGGAGTGACATAAAAGAAAGAGTTTATGATGAACCGATACATAATTTGGACACTCTACGTAGAAAAATTATTCAAGTTTGCAAAACTATCTCTCGAGCAATGTCACGCTGTCACGCAGCGACCAATGCAGTGGCAGATCGTTGTCGTGCCTGTTTGCTTCCTACAGGTAAACATTTTGAACAAATGTTATAAAAAATCGTTATTATTTTATTGTACATAAATAATAAATTTGTTTGAATTAATCGATAATTTTCATTTTTGCCCTGACCTTAGGCAAGCAAACTAAATTTTGTATCGAAATTAGATAATAACCAAATCATTTACCTATAATTAATTTAATTGTTATGTCATAACTTAATAAGATAATATTTAATATCTCGTTATAAAGTTGATTTTTAAGATAGCGCTGCTCCAATAAGAAAAACATGAATATCTCTGAAACAAAGCATTAACGGACATTTGCTCAAATGAACTTGTCACCTTATTTTTACATGTTATGCCGTTTAAATCTGGGACGTCCTGTATTAGTTTACAATAATATACACGTGTGTGTGAGCTGAAGCAATAAATTATTTTAACCGCGCATTTAGCTTATCTCTACTTTTACAGTAATTCCTCGCAACTAAAACTGACTGTCGCTCTAGAGCACTTCAAAAACTGTTTTTCTATAGAAATTATAATTTGTCGAAGGTTACAAATTAATTTTCAACAATATTTACGGGTGTGAGCTGAAGCAATAAATTATTTTAACCATGCATTTAGCTTAACTCTACTTTTACAGGAATTCCTCCCAACAAAAACTGTCTGTCGCTCTAGAGCATTTCAAAAACTGTTTTTTTTTATATAGAAAGTATGCTTTCTCGAAGGTTACAAATTAATTTTCAACAATATTTACGGGTGTGAGCTGGAGCAACAAAAACTGTCTGTCGCTCTAGAGAACTTCAAAAACTGTTTTTCTATAGAAGTTATAATTTCTTGCAGTTTACAAATTAAGATTCAACTATATTTACGAGTGTGAACTGGGGCAATAAATTATTTTAGCAGCGCATTTTACTTAAACTTAAAGTATGCTTTCTCGAAGGTTACAAATTAATTTTCAACAATATTTACGGGTGTGAGCTGGAGCAACAAAAACTGTCTGTTGCTCTAGAGAACTTCAAAAACTGTTTTTCTATAGAAGTTATAATTTCTCGCAGTTTACAAATTAAGATTCAACTATATTTACGAGTGTGAACTGGGGCAATAAATTATTTTAGCAGCGCTTTTTACTTAAACTCGATTTTTAAAGAATAATTTTTTAACAAAAATTATCTGTCGCCCTAGAGTCTTTCAAAAACTGCTTTTCCACGGAAATTGTATTTTCTCGCGGGTCGCAAATTAGTTTACAAGAATATACACGCGTGTGAGCTGGAGCAGTAAATTATTTTAGCTGCGCATTTGGCTTAAACTCGACTTTTAAAGAAAAATTCGCAACAAAAATTATCTTTTGCCTTAGAGCTTTTCAAAAACTGTTTTTATACGAAAATTATATATTCTCGCAGGTCGCAAGTTAGTTTACGACAATATGCACTTGTGTGAGCTGGAACAATAAATTGTTTTAGCCGTACATTTTGCTTAAATTTGACTTATATAGAAATATTTTGCAACAAAAACTGTTTGTCGCTCTAGACACTTCAAAAACTGTTTTTATACGGAAATTATACATTAATGCAGATCATATAAAAAGTTCTGAATAATTTGAACGCTTGTTCTTGCAGCAATAAATTGTTTTAGACGCGCATTTAGATTAAACTCGACTTTTATAGAAATACGTCGCATCAAAAGCTATATGTCGCTCGAAAGCACTTCAGAAACTGTTTTTCTATGGAAAATACACCTTAGCGTAGGTCACACGTTAGTTTTGAATAATATTCACACGTATGAGCTGAAACAGTATTTGTTTAGCCTAGTTTATAGTTTTACAGAAATACCCCACAAACCCATTTTGTTCCAGGGCACACTGTAGTTTTGTGTATGGGCTCGTGTAAAATAAAGTCCTACGAGGTGTGGCTATTAAATAACAAGAGTTTTTTCGGCTTCTTGTAAATTTGGTAACATTGCAGAGTGTCATATTAATTTGTCATCGTTCTTCCATCTATTGTTAAAATTTCAAGATAATTTGACAAACCTTTCGCCAGCAGCCTTTGATTGAAGTTAACTGCTTTCTCATAATCGGCCAGTATTATGTTAGTGTCAATATGAAATTATGTGTGAAACTTGCAAAATCCGCTACAGAAATGTACGAATTTTTGAAGAATGTTCAGGGTGATGAAGTCTATCTAGTACTCAAGTTTTCGAGCAGTTTATAAGATTAAAAGAAGAAAGAAAAGTGATCGGAGACGACTAGCGCCTCGGCCGTGCACTGACGTTTTTTTCCGAAATCCGAGTGATTGTTCACATGGATTGGGTGCATGAGGGGCAATTCGTTAACCAGGTATACTACAAGAAGTTTTGATAACTCTTCATGCAAGGGTGAGAAGAAAAAGGGATGAAATATGAAATAAAAGGCTCGTGGATTCTCCATGAAGACAACGCACTGGAACACAACGTCCTGTATATAAAGACATTTTTCACGAAAAACACAATTACCGTGTTGGTACATCACCCGTACTCACCTGACCTAGTGCAATGTGATTTGATAACTCAGGCAAAGCACTGCTAACACAATTTAGTGCTTCAGTCTATAAACAAAACCAAAGTGTGATCAGCAACAAAATGTAATTTCCGTAGAAAAAGTTTTTGAAGGGCTCTAGGGCGACAGATAATATTTGTTGCGAAATATATCTGTAAAAGTCGAGTTTAAGCAAAATGCACGGCTAAAATAATTTATTGCTCTAGCTCACACGCGGGTATATTTTTGTAAACTAATATGTGACCTCCGAGAAAGTATAATTTACGTAGTAAATCAGATTTTGAAGGGCTCTAGGGCGGCACACAATTTTGTTGCGAGGAATTCCTGTAAAAACTAAATCCGCAGCTAATAGTAGTTTATATATCAAGGGAGTAAAGCTCGTCATTATTTGTCGAGAGCAAAGATTGAATCCTGAAGGCGTAGCCCAAGGACTGCAATCGCTTGAAGCAAATAATAACACTTTACTGCCGTGTTATATACAATATTTTCTATACAAACGGAAAAGAAGAAAAATGATGTACATTTCTTGCAAATAAAATAATTTATTGCTCCAGCTCACACGCATGTATATTGCTGTAAACTAATAGGTAACTTGCGAAAAAGTATAAAATCCGTAGAAAAACAGTTTTTTAAGGGCTCTAGGGCGGCAGATAATTTTTGATGGAATATATTTCTTTAAAATTCGTGTTTAAGCTAAAAGCTCGGCTAAAATAATTTATTGCTCCAGATCACATGCGTGTATGTTGTTGTTAGAACTAATATGTAAACTGCGAGCAAGAATAATATCTGTTGAAAAGGAGTTTTTTAAGGGCTCTAGGGCAACAGATAATTTTTGATGGGAAATATTTTTTTTAAATTCTAATAAGCTAATTGCGCTGCTAAAATAATTTATTGCTTCAGCTCACACGGGTGTATAGTGTTGAAAACTAATATGTGACCTGCGAGATAGTATAATTTCTATATACAGTTTTTGATGGGCTCTAGGGCGACAGATAGTTTTTGTTGTGAAATTTTTCTTTAGAAATCGAGTTTAAGCAAAATGCGCTGCTAAAATAATTTATTGCTCCAGCTCACACCCGCAAATATTGTTGAAAACTAATTTGTAACCTTCGAGAAAGCATGCTTTATATAGAAAAACAGTTTTTGAAGTGCTCTAGAGTGAGAGATAGTTTTTGCTAAGGAGGAATTCTTGTAAAAGTAGAGTTAAGCTAAATACGCGGTTAAAATAATTCATTGCTCCAGCTCACACCCGTAAATATTGTTGAAAACTAATTTGAAACCTTCGAGAAAGTATAATTTCTATAGAAAAACAGTTTTTGAAGTGCTTTAGAGCGACAGACAGTTTTTGTTAAGGAGGAATTCCTGTAAAAGTAGAGTTAAGCTAAATACGCGGTTAAAATAATTTATTGTTCTAGCTCACACCCGTAAATATTTTCGAAAACTAATTTGTAATCTTCGAGAAATTATAATTTCTTTCTTTTGAAGTGCTATAGAGCGAAAGCCAGCTTTTATTGGGAGAAAATCCTGTAAAAGTAGAGTTTAACTAAATACGCGATTAAAATAAATTAATGCTGTAAACTAATATGTGACCGACGAGGAAGTATAATTTCCAAATAAAAACAGTTTTTGTAGAGCTCTAGGACGACAGATAATTTTTAATGCGAAATATTTCCTAATTTTGAGTTTAAGCTAAATGCGCGGCTAAAATAATTTATTGCTCTAGCTCACACACGTGTATATTGTTCTAAACTAATATATGACTTGCGAGAAACTATAATTTCCATAGAAAAATAGTTTTAAAAGGCTCCAGGACGACAGAAAATGTTTAATGCAAAATATTTCCAAATTCCGAGTTTAAGCTAAATGCACGGCTAAAATAATTTATTTCTCCAGCTCACACACGTGTAAATTGTTGTAACCTAATATGTGACCTGCCAGAAAGTATAATTTCGATGCAAAAACAGTTTTTGAAAGGCTCTAGGACGAGAGATAATTTTTAATGCGAAATATTCCCAAATTTCGAGTTTAAGCTAAATGCACGGCTAAAATAATTTATTGCTCTAGCTCACACACGTGAAAATTGTTGTAACCTAATATGTGACATGCGAGAAAGTATAATTTCCATAGAAAAACAGATTTTGAAGGGCCCTAGGACGACAGATAATTTTTAACGCGAAATATTTCCAAATATCTAGTTTAAGCTAAATGCGCGGTTAAAATAATTTATTGCACCAGCTCACACACGTAAAATTGTTGTAACCTAATATGTGACCTGCCAGAAAGTATAATTTCCATAGAAAAACAGTCTTTGAAAGGGTCTAGGACGACAGATAATTTTTTATGCGAAATATTTCCAAACTTCGAGTTTAAGCTAAATGTGTGGCTAACATAATTTATTGCTCCAGCTCACAAACGTGTATATTGTTGGAAACTAATTTAAGACTTGTGAGATAGTATAATTTCCATAAAAAAAATTTTTTTAAGGGCTCTAGGATGACAGATAATTTTTAATGCAAAATATTTCCAAATTTCTAGTTTAAGCTATATGCGTGGCCAAAATAATTTATTGCTGTAGCTCACACACGTGTATATTGTTGTAAACTAATATATGACATGCGATAAAGTATAATTTCCATAGAAAAATAGTTTTTGAAGGGCTCTTGGATGACAGATAATTTTTAATGCGAAATGTTTCCAAATTTCTAGTTTAAGCTATATGCGCGGCCAAAATTATTTATTGCTCTAGCTTACACACGTGTATATTGTTGTAAACTAATATATGTCATGCGATAAAGTTTAATTTCCATAGAAAAATAGTTTTTGAAAGGCTCCAGGACGACAGATAATTTTTAATGCGAAATATTTCGAAACTTCGAGTCTAAGCTAAATGCGCGGATAAATTAATTTATTGCTCCAACTCATACACGTGAAAATTGTTGTGACCTAATATGTGACATGCCAGAAAGTATAATTTCCATAGAAAAACAGATTTTTAAGGGCCCTAGGACGACAGATAATTTTTAATGTGAAATATTTCCAAATTTCTAGTTTAAGCTAAGTGCGCGGTTAAAATAATTTATAGCTCCTGCTCACACACGTGAAAATTATTGTAACCAAATATGTGACGTGCCAGAAAGTATAATTTCCATAAAAAGAACAGTTTTTAAAGGCTCTAGGATGACAGATAATTTTTAATGTGAAATATTTCCAAATTTGTAGTTTAAGCTAAATGCGCGGCAAAAATAATTTATTGCTCTAGCTCGCACATGTGTATATTGTTTTAAATTAATATGTGACCTGCGGACAGTATAATTATCTTAGAGAAACTGGTTTTGAAGTGAGATATTCATTAATATTCTCATAATATACGACTTGTATACATTGTATGTATCTAAAAACTTGATTATTTGCAAGCAATAAATTTTTAATTAGAGCAATAAATTGCATCTAATCGTATTCTGTCTTGTGACGTGTTTATTTTTTTAATTTTTGGTTGTGAGTTAGCTTGTCTTTAAGCTAGCTCACATCAATTTTCTCCGAAACGGCTAAAGCAATACATTTTTAACATGAGCAATAAATTAGCAGTAAATGAGCTTCAAATATTAGAACAATGTTTATTGTTGTGAGATGAAAATGCTGAGCCAGCTTTATAGAGCTGGTATTTTTTCATGTTGTGATAATAGATTCTAAAAAAATGCTATTAAATATATTGTATCGCAGGCCATTTTTGTGACTGGGTTAGCTGGAGCTTGTCGCACTGATAAGCTTTGTAATTTGCTTATGCAGGATATGGATGTTCGAGATGATATTATTATCGTAACCATCCAGAAAAGTAAAAATGGATTGCCTAGAAAATTTATTTCAGCAGAACCGTTATGGGTAGATATAATGAAGAAGTACCTTAGTATGAGGCCCACTCCAGATATGTTAAAACTATTTATTGGTCTCCAAAATGGCAAGCCTACAAAACAAAATATAGGTCATAATACAATAAGTAAAGTGCCAAAAACGGTAGCTACATTTTTTGAAGCTGCAGAATCCTCAAAATTACACAGGCCATTCATTGCGTCGTACTTCAGCTACCATTTTAGTAGAAAATGGGGGCGACTTTTTATCATTAAAACGTCACGGAGGCTGGAAATCTTCCACAGTCGCGAAGGGCTATGGGAAGGAATCAATATCATTCAAAAAAAAAGAATTGCCGGAATAATCCAAACTACATCAACTAATTCGTCAAATGCAGCTACTGCTGATAATATGTCTGTTCCTTCTACATCTTCCTATTCCGATCAGATTCCCTTTATTCCTTCATTGTATGCGGCTGAGCTGAGTTAACAATGAAACAATAAATATTCCAGTGAGGCAACAACAATAATACAATTGTAAATACTGCAATTCACATGACTTGCAATAACTGTACCGCAAATATAATAAACTATAAGTAATGCATAACTTATAACTGCATAATTTCTAGATATGTAACTAATTAAATTATTTAATACTTAATAAAAAGTTATCATCACGTTAGCAGCTTATATGTTTTTGTTATATTCTTCCTAATAATCGTACACGCACGCTCCAAATATTTCAGCATCTTTATTTAATACATAAAGTTATATTTCTTATTAACAAAATAAAGCGTCTACAATTTTACATTTCAGCAAAATTTATTCAACTATTCAACATAACCCTATTATTTTACAATGTCACCAACGTTACTTGATTCCAGTGCTGCCAACATACATCTATGTATTCCTATATCTCTATGTTTGACAATTTGGTTTCTGATAAATTCAGCCTTATTGTATATTTATAGTATTATAGACCAAGTTTACTGTATAATAATATACACTTTTTTAATTTATTACATGGTTTTGGAAGTATAAAGTTACTGCCAATGTTGATATTTAACAGAGGTCGGTAATGATTACCGACCTTGGTACGTAATCATCGGTAACCATGGTTACAATGTACAGGTAGAAAAAAACAATTTCGCTTGTCAAATAAAAGTAAATAATTGCGGTTGCTTAGGCCAGTAGTGAATAAAACACATTAATACTCTGAAACGAACTACAAATTTATTAAAATTTAAAAAATGAAAATAGGACCGATTACAGTACTTGAAATTTATAATAATTGTTAAAAGCCTCACTTGATCAAAGGCGACATATCACGGCTGTAGTTTTCCTACATAAAATTATTAATAATGGTATCGATTGCATATGCATTGTAAGTAAAATTCACTACCAACTTTGCAGGATATCGGCCAGGTATAAAAGTATCTTTTGTTCTATCTATGTCACCTATTTATCATATGGTCAATTCTTATATTACCATTGAGAATACAATTGATATATTTCATGACTCGGTTAATGATATAAAAAAGCTTACCTGTTGCTACTAACTATTTTCTATGTGTTTTTCCCTTTCCCTAGAATTGGGCTATTTGCCTGTTGGGAATTGTATTTAATAATAATAATAATAATATTAATAATAAAATAATAATAATAATAATAATAAATAATATACATAGTGTGGACGCCGCCATATTTTGCCAAAATGCGCGGGAAATTTGAATTCATATGATGTGATAACTGAACAAAATTCGACAGATAAACAATTAATGAAAGAGCATAATAAATTGAAATAAAATATTTATTTTTAAAAAATACAGAAGTGAATTACAAATAAAGATATATATATATATATTTTTTCTCCTATGCTTTAATATATTTATTAAGTATGTGTCATTTATACTTGAATGGCCCTCATTATGATACAAATTTTCCTTATGATATAGATTATCATTATGATGCAGATGATATTCAAAACCAATTCTTAGGCGAATATAAAAATCGCTTCTGTGATGGTTTTCTTTTTAAAACTGGCGCTGTATAGCCAAATAAAGTAGGGATAGCATCATGTTTTAATTTTCTTTTCCCATCTACCCGATCTTTCTCCCACATTTCTTCGGAAAAGTGTTTTTTCGCACAGAACAGAAGTATTTGTTGGTGTCCAGTTTTCTCTTTTCACATATGTTGCCCACATTTTTCTTCGTTCAGGATCTCTTGGAAAAATTTTCATTTTAAATCCTTTCAAAGAACTGTTTTCACAACCAACCGCCACGCAACCAGGCATCTAAAATATATACCTTAATATTAGACATTTTTAGTAATTTTGACAGTTAGCCTAAAAAAGATGTGATGTTAAAAAATATGTATATATTACTTTGAGTTATAAATATACAAATACACGTGTAATTTAATTATTTGCACTATCTAAAATATAAATACAATATAATTACCTTCAATTCACGTATAATTCACGTAACAAATCTGAAAATGTCACTTTGTCGGCATAATATCCGCCATATTTAGCCAAATTCGCGCCGACCAATCAAAATCGATCCCCCTATTGGTCACACTATGTATATTCAGTCACTATAGTTAATATTATATACTCTCTAAGTTCTTCTACTGTATGTAAACGTAATTTACTTATTTCCGATTTAAGATAACCAAACAAATAATATTCCGTCGGTGTCAAGTCGAGTGATCGTGGGGCCAACGATTTCTACTAATTATACGGTTATCAAAAATCTGTTCTAGAAACTGAAGTGTAGTTCGAGTTGTTTCCTCAAAAAGGATTGGTCCAATTATTCTTATTCGCAACATAGCAAACTAGACACCAATTTCTTGTGAATGCAAAGAAGTTTCATCAAAAATGTGATTTTGATGTGGACCATGTTCGAAAATTCTGTGATTTAATATATCCATTAAGGTGAAATCTCCTCCGAAAAGAAAGTTAAATCTAAAATATTATTGTTATTTAAATTTACATTAAACCATTAACAGTATTGCGGTATTGCTGGCGTTGGATAAAATCTGCTGGTTATAATTCATGTACAACAGAAACTTTATAAGGATGCATATGTAATAATTTCTTGCGCGCTATATGACAGGACCCACATGAATATCCAGTTTGAGCAGATAATTTACGCAAGGATTTGTTTGGACTGGCATCCATCCTCTCCTGAATACTGAACTCCTGAACTCTTTGTCTTATTTATAAAGGCCTGGTCTTATCATAAAAAATCATAAGAGCAATGTAAATTCCCAATTTGAACTCTTTCTGAAGATGAGTTTTTATTTCCATTACATATTTTATCATAAAGAATCATAAGAGCAATGTAAATTCCCAGTTTGAACTCTTTGTCTTATTTAGAGAGGCCTGCTCTGCAAAATTTACCAGGAGTAAAGTTACCTTCTCAAGATGAGTTTTTGTTTCCATTACATATTTTATCATAAAGAATCGTAAGAGCAATGTAAATTCGCAGTTTGAACTCTTTGTCTTATTTAGAAAGGCCTGTAGTGGTAGCACGCACTTTAGAATTCTCATAGAAAGCAGGCGAATACGATTTTATTTTTACGAATCTTGGTAGCACGCACTTTAGAATTCTATATTCACTTTTTGATTCGGAAATTATTGGATTTTATACTATTAAAATAAGAAATATCATGCCAGTTGTATATAATAAATGTATAAATTATATATAAAATGCCTTTGAATAGAACTGTGGCAAAATAATGACGTTACTTTGACACTTTCGCCTCAAGTCGTACGCTTGCAGGCGAATATTTTGAGACACGCATGCTACCAAATTTTCGCTTCGTGGCGAAATGCGAAAACAAATGCCTCATTTGATAGAATTCTAAAGTGCGTGCTACCACTACTGGTCCGCAAAATTCACCAGGAGTAAAGTTACCTTCAGAAGATGATCTTTTGTTTCCATTAAATAGTATATTATAGAGCATCATAAGAGCAACATAGATTCCTAATTTGAAATCTTTCGCTTATTTAGAAATGCCTGGTCCGCTCTTTTTTTTGTGATCCGTAAAATAGAACTTCCCTTTTCATACTTAGCTCCAACACTGTACAATAATATTCCACGTGATTGAAAATCTGTCATATAGTACATTTAAAAAACATGTACAAAACTTATATCTGTAATTAATAGGTAATGTATATGCAAATATTTGTATTTATTTTCTCTTTAATATGTATACTATTTTAGTACTTATGTATATGCATCTCTTTATTTTGATATTTTTGTTAGACTACATATGTTTTTCTTTATAATATGCTGGTTAGGTGGAAGAACAGCCTTGGCTGAACCTCGCCTTTGAGATTTTTTTACTCAATAAAGTATTATCATTATTATTATTATTATTATTATTATTATTATTATTCCTTATTTATATCAACGACCTACCCATATATGTTGAAAATACATCATGTGTGCTTTACGCGGATGACGCTTACTTTTTGATGTTCAGTCCTCAAACAAATTTCAATGTCACTACCATCAATAATATTATAAATAGCAATTCAAACGGGTGTCAATAATTTTAAGCTCAACTTAGATAAGTCAAATTTTATTCAATTCTACTTAAACGCATGTAAGATCGTTGAGACTGAAACATGGAACGTAAGCGTCCCTCGCACAGATACTCTACCTTGTCTAGGTATCTTGTTGAATTCGGACACCAAATGGTCTTCACATTCGAAAACAACTACCAATAAATTAAGTACATGCTGTTATATTTAACGCATGTTATCACCTCATGTGGATATAAATGTTTTACGTACCTTATATTTTGCTCTATTTAACTCAGTTGCTACGTATGGGATCACAATCTGGGGCTCTTCATCTATGCTTCAGGAAATATTCGGCATACAAAAGCGAGCATTATGTTAAATTTGTCTCCCCGTCAGTCTTGTCAGTCTTTTAAGCAGCTGGATATTTTGACTGTGCCGTCCATCTATACAGGTGTTTCTGTACCTCTGCACGAAACTTCAATGACATATGTAATTTGATTTACTGATTATAGAACAAAAAGATTTTTTTAAATTCGCAAAAATAAGGGCAGTGTATTCGTTGCGAACAATTTTAGTGCCATTGGTTTGATAGTACACATAAATATTTATAATTATGTTAGTAATGAACCAAACTGATCAAATTAAAGGTATTACATAAATTTCAGGAACAAGTGAATGTTTTGATTGTTTTGGTAGGTCAAGGAAAAAATAAAATTGAGGATATCAATTTTTTAATTTCACATCAAGAGTGGGATCACATAACTGTGAAAACGATATTGCGACTGTCGATAAGTGAAAATGTGATCACGTAAATAGTGAAAACCGAAAACGATATCGTTTTATTTATTTATTTATTTATTTATTTATATTTTGGCTATTCTACGGGACATATTGTCCCAATTAGAGAATAACACTAATTAACTAGTACAAAATTACAAAAATATATAGCAGTAGTTATGTTTAACAGTTACAATAATTTACAATAATATTAATACTCTTATATCAATGAATAACAGTATGTAAAACAAATCATAGTGATTTTATAAACAATTTCAAATGTTTTTTAAAATTATATAAATTCAACAGAAATATATCAGGGAAATGATCTAATTTCGAATACTTGTTGTACAGAAGTGGAATACGAGTAAATGGAGAATTTAAAGCAGAATTTGTCTTCTTAAATTCTAGTGTGAAAAGATTAATAGCTCTTGTTGTATACTGTGGTACACGAAAAAATATTTGATTTAATAACATAGGAGAGTCGAAATAATTATTAATAATTTTAAAAAGAATGGACAAATCCAAAAACAACCTCCTTTTTTCTAAACTTATCAAATTATGTATATAATTTGAGAATCTAATATTCATGTATTTTATAAATTTTTCTTGGATTCTCTCAATTCTTTTTATATATACTTGATACTGTGGTGACCAGAAAACAGTTGCAAACTCCAATTGTGAGCGTACCAACGATACGTATAAAATATTTATTGTATGAGGGTTTTTGAAACTTCGCGAAGATCGAATTAAAAATCCCAAAATTCTATATAATTTCTTAATTATGCTATCAGCATAAATGTCAAAAATTAATTTAGGATCTAAGATGATTCCTAGATCTTTTATCTGAGTTTCTTGTTTTATATTTGATCCGTTTAATTTATAAGAAAACCGTACGATATTTCTATTTCTAGTAAAGGTAATATGGCAACATTTTGATATATTTAACATTAAATTATTGTCCACTGTATATTGATGAAAACGGTCCAGATCAGATTGAATAGCGGTGCAGTCCTCAAATTTTGTGATAGAATGATAAATCTTTAGGTCATCCGCATATAATAAAAAATTGCAATATTTGACGCACTGAGATATATCATTAACAAATATATTAAAAAGAAGCGGACCAAGATGTGATCCCTGAGGAACTCCGGACGGAATCTCTTCAAATTGGGACTGAAAACCATTGAGTATAACACACTGACTTTTTCCCGTTAAATATGATTTGAACCAATGTAGTAAACTACCACACACCCCAACATCAGCAAGTTTTCTTATTAAAATATTATGATCGATTTTGTCAAAAGCCTTGCTGAAGTCAGTGTATATAGAGTCCACTTGTATCCGTTCATCCATAGATTTTAAGATATAGTCAGTGTAAATTAGTAAATTAGTCTCAACTGATCGACCAGGGAAAAAACCGTGCTGTTCATAGATTATTTGACTTTTTACTGTAGAAAATACTACTTTATAAATAAGTTTTTCAAAAACTTTTTCAAAGATACATAGCTTCGATACAGGACGATAGTTCTCTGTACAGTTTTTATTCCCCCCCGTTAAAAATAGGAACAACGTACGCTCTCTTCCATATTGTTGGACAATGTCCGTTACGCAAAGATTTATTAAATATTAGCATTAGGGGATAAGATAGTGACTCACAGCAATTTTTGACAAAGTAACTAGGAATGTTATCTGGGCCGGCACAAAGTTTCAAATACCTCATGCTTTTCAAAAGAAATATTAGAATTGCAACTAAATTGATGATCATTTACATTAGTATTCACAGTCGTATTATTGAACATAGTTTTAAAATATTTAGAAAATAAATTACAAATATCATTACCATTATCGGCAATTTCGTTTCCATAAGTCATACTATTTGGTATACTATTACTATTTTTACTACTGTAGATTTTATAAAAGACCAGAATTTTTTACTGTTCTCTGGAATTTGCAGTTCTATATTGTTAATGTAATCATTAAAACATTTATTTGCAAGTATTTTTGCTTGTTTTCTTAACACTGAGAAGTGGCTGTAAGCTGCGAGAGTTTTGAATTTTACATGTTTTTTATGTGCTAAACTTTTTTCTTTTAACAATTTTATAAGTTCAGTAGTATACTAAACAGGATATGAATTATGAATATTTTTTCTAACAGGCACTAAATTATTAATAATATTATACAATATATCATAAAAAGTTGATAACATCCCTTCTACATCAAGATCATTAAATAGAATGTCCCAATTAATGGCTTTTAAATTTTCATTTATAGTATTATAATCAGCTGAACGATATAAATAAAATTTCCTAGGAAGTATTGGTAATTTATGGTCAGTCTTGTTTTTTAAGTACACATCCAATGGTGGATGATGTCCATCAACATTAACTAAAGGGGATTTACATTCTTCAATTTCGATGTTTTCCATGTTTGAAATAATTAAGTCCAGAATTCTACCATTCATGTTTTTGATATGATTAAATTGGAGCAAATGACAATAAGACAAGCAATCTATTAAATTTGTTGATGGTACATTATAAACGTGTTTATTGGCTTAAGGCCACTTGAACCAATTTTAGGCATCCATGTTAAATAAGGAAGATTAAAGTCTCCGCAGATAATAAAATGTTTATCTGGAATTGAATCAAACATCGCGGAAAATGTGTCCAAAAAGCAAGATAGGGCTGTAAAATCGTTAGGGGGGAGGTAAACACAACAAATGTGTATGACTTGCTCATAATGTCCAGATTTTAAATTGAGGGATATCCACACCTCTTTAGCATTGCTCCGCCACTCAGGTTTTTCAATAAAGTTTATACCACTTCTTACCGCAATCAAGGCTCCTCCACCGTCACTTTTAGCTGAAGACTTTTCCGAACGATTACACCTTACGACACTATACTGAGAAGTAAATATTTCACTATCATTTACTGATGCATTTAAAAATGTTTCTGTAAGACATACTATATCACAGTCACTAATTGCTGAATTAACCCGTAATGTATTAGTTTTTGTCCGTAAACCTCTCACATTTTGATAATATAATGACAGCACCATTGTTAGTAATAATTGTCTATAATTTTTAAATTATTTTTATTTTTATTATTGTATTAGCTTATCGATGTCATTTGACGAATATAGGTTGAAGGTTCTACCAGTATCTTCTCTTTTTGCAAAAATTTTTCCATCTCGAACCCAAATGTACTTGAAACCCTTCGGTTTAAGTTTATCTCGCGCCATTTTAAATAATATATAATTTTTTTGGGTTAAATGTTCGTTGACGTAAATTCTATTATCCGGCCATTCCGAATTAAAACTCACTGCCGTTAATTTTCGCTCCCGTTTCGCAGCAACTGAAAAAAATGTGAATTCTAGTCGACACTCTCAAAGCATGTGAAAACGATAGTCGTTTCTTACGTCTCTTTTTATTTCATACATTTGGGTATAGGTATATCCTTTTCTTATTTACTTGCATTTAGGGAAAAGAATGTAGTGAGCAGTGAGTTGAATTTGACGTTTTGGAAATAATGAAAGAAATGTCATTATAAATTATTTAAAAATAAATTAATATTTCAAATTTGAAAGGTATTTTTTATTTAGTAAGTGAAAATGAAATAATTGTGATAAAATACGATAATTATAAAATGAAAATTGATTACAAAAATAAATCTAAGAAAAAAATTCATGAATATTTGAATAAGCATGTTGCGAAGAATCAAATGCTTATGATTTACTATATATTTTTACTCTTTTGAAATCTATGATAGAAAATTGAAATCTTGTTGATTAGATATTTTCTTATTATCTTATTTCTACTGAAATTTCCCTGATTTACTATTAAAATTTAGTACTTGATTTAGTGAAAGAACTACCCAAAAAAAATATTTTCTGGCAATATTGATATTCCAATAACTGTAAAAGTGTTGATTACAACAAAGCATATTTTGATTGATTACAAGAATAAATCCAAGAAAGAAAATTTTATTAATACTTTAATAATATTGTATTCTGCGAAGCATCAAATATAACGATTCTAGCTTGTGGTATATGATTAATATTTTGTAGTTTTTACACAAAATTAAAATTTGTGAATTGATCATTTTCCGCAGCCCGGCGAAGGTTGTGCGCCGTTATTTAAATGTGGCCCATACTTTATTTACTTGAAATACAAAACTTAATGAAAACTAGATTACTTTAAAATAACAATATTGTATACTTGCAGTCTTTAAAAGGTCTCTTGAAGTTTTAATTATATATTTAGAAATATTTTTGTTTACTTCAAACATTTTTCTTCTGGAATATCAAAAGAAATAAAATTGGTTGGTACATGGCATCTGTAACTAATTGATAATTTAACTTGTGTCTTTCTTCAATTTTTGTGGTATTGCTATTATGAACGAAATAAAAACTAATGGTGAGAATAATACGTTCTGACCGATTTAAATTTTTAATGACATTCATATAAATTATCTGTCAAAACTACTAATTAAAACAAAAACTTAGTGTATTAACGATATCGTTTTCACAAAACGTAGTCACTTTACGGAAATAACCGAAGTTGAAAACGTAGTGAGTGACTAATTTTAGGTGATCGCTAAGGAAATGAATATCGTTTTCACTTCTCGATAATCGCAATATCGTTTTCACTTTTACGTGATCCCACTCCTGAATAAACTGCAACGAGTCATTGTTACAAAAATTGTTCAAATTTATTTCCTCCTGCAACCATACAAAATGCAGCATATTGTATCAAACTCACATACACGCCCAATGCAATGAATTTTGTTGCCTTATTTCTTCCGCACAGTTCTCAATACGTTGCTTCAATTCTGCGACTCTTTCTGTTTCTTTTTTTGATTGTCATAAACTAGAGATTTTAAATGTCGCCATGACTAAAAATCCAATGGATTAAGATCTGGTGTCCTAGGAGGCCATGATACAGGTTCACCGCGACCTATCCATCTACCTTCAATCACTTCATTTAAATGTTGCCGAACATTTCTTGTATAATGCGGTGGTGCACCGTCATGCATGAACCAAGCTTGTTGACGCACATTTAAAGGAACATCTTCTAATAATTCCGGTAAATTATTTTGAAGAAAATGTAAATAATTATTTCCGTTCACTCTGTTTGGTAGTATGTAGGGTCCAATTAATGTACCATTTACAATTCCTGCCCAGACATTTAAAGAAAATCTATGTTGAAAACTACTTCTCCCAACAACATGCGGAACAATGAGCATTATGAATGTTGTGAATATGAATTCCATCTTGTAAAAATTGCCTCATAACTGAATATTATTTTTGACGTAAAATTAGCATTTTTAAGCTTGTTGTTCTAACAACCACTCACAAAATGTCACTCTGAGGGGATGATCTTGTGGAATTAATGTCTGAACTCTTTAGAAATGAAAGGGACGAAAATTATAATCTGTAAGAATTCTCCAAACTGAACAACGAGACACTTCACCCATAGCACGAGATATTCTTCGCTTACTGATTGTAGGTTCAGCGGCCTCAATTTTCAAAACATTTTCAGCTTTGTTGCGTAATCTTTGGCGACCTCCACCTCGTCCTGCATTGCTCTGTAAGGTTCCCTCCTCACGAAAACGTTATGTGATCCTCACAAACATTTGGCGATGTGGACGATGTCTTTGAGGATAACGCTGTGCATAAGTTCGCGCTGCTAATTTGAAATTTTGTGTCGATGCTCAATACACTAATAACATCCACTAATTCACTGTTGCTATACATTTTTCTCAAAATTTCTCCCACAACACCTTACCCTTTCAATACCTTATACGAAATCAAACTAGGTACTCAAAAAAAAATTTGATTAAAAATCATTACGCAATAAGGTATTAGACATAATACTTAATTAATAAATGATTATTTGTAGGCAGTGTTTATACTTCTATTTCATTAGTAATAAAATAATAAATAATTAAATATGCTATTAAACCAGTGGTACTAAAAATGTTCGCTAGGAATGAACTACCCTTACTTTTGCGAATTTCCAAAAAATTCTTTTTATCCTATAATCAGTATATCAAATTATATATATCATTAAAGTTTCGTGCAGAAGTATGGAAACACCCTGTATACTAGAGATTCTGAAATATATGTTTAACAACATTAGTGAATTCAACATGTGCAATTCTATACACAATACTAGACAAAAAAATGCAAATATAACCTTACCTGCTCATAAAATTACTGCTTTTGAAAAAACTTGTAATTATGTTGGAACCAAATTTTACAACTTATAGCCACTTGAAACACAACAATGCTCAAAAACCAAAGCAATTAAGATTATAAAAAGACACTTATATTCAAAGAGTACTACTTAGTGGATGATTATATTAACTATTGTAAAAACAAAAACTTTAGAACAAATAACTAATTCAATGTCAAGGCAAGGCTAATCATATCTACGTTGCCATTGTAAAAAGGACGACGCTGTCCCTACTCTGTCGCCATTTTGTAATTACGCCCCTGCTCGTTCTCCTTGCTGTCAAAGGGTTGCTCGGGCGCCAATCATTCGAAAACACAGCACAAGGAGAGATGGTTGATCCTGTAAGGGACGCACTCATAGCGTCGCTGAAAAGGGTGGCTTGAACGCCTAAAAGGCCTCGGGTAGCTTAGTGAAGACAGAGTTCGGCTTTTGACAATGAAATCAAATGTTATCATTTTTAATATTTTATTAAAATATATTAAAACGAGAAGTAATAAATAAAACAACGCAAAGTAACAGTCGTCGGAATTCTATCAGCAAATAATCATACAAATGAACCAGCGATACTTGCAGGATATTTTCTATACTGTGCACGATCAACAATGAACGCTATGAACACACACCAAAGTTACGGGAACACGGTACGGTTACAGTGTTATTACTTGACAATACCCATCAACAATCGCGATTTCGGCTGAGATAGTGATGACACACACCAACACTCATTGATAATCGCGATTACGGCAAACAGTGGCCAACACCACTGCACAAAAACAATCGGCTATACCGGTACAGTACACCTTCTGCACTCTCTCTGCCGGCACACACCAACAGCACTGAGTCAGAGACAGCCAAGGTCATCACCAACCCGCTCACCTCGCCCTCACCAGGTTCGAGGAAGACGGCACTCACCGTCTAAAGCCTAGACTCCAAGGCGAGCGAGGCTAGTATGGGACGGGAACGGATAAAACTCGCACACGTTATAATCTATGCATGTAACTCCACTAAGCGGGGCGAGCTCACGCGAGGTTTCGAGACTGAGCGCTAGGATTCGAGACACAGCACGAGGTCCGCGCGGACTCCTCTTCAACTCGGTCGCCAAGCGAGTTTCTGCCAGCCTCGCTCGAGCCCGCTTTCCCCCACTACTATAAATATCATAGAATTTTTGTGCCCGACGGTGGATCGAGTAAGAACGAATATCACAATGAATAAAGAAAAACTCATAGAATGTGCACGAGAAAGGCGTTTCTTGTACGAAATGAAAGAAAAAAATTATAAAGATTTGGGGATAAAGGACAATGCTTGAGCAGAAATTGCTGAAGAATGCGGAGCAACAAACGGTAAGTAATTTTTATATTTATTACATTAAACAAAATAATAATAATATTATCTATTTAATTAGAATAGCCTTGTCGAATACGTTCGTTTTGCCAGCTGACTGCTCCGGAGGAGAAAAAGTCTGCAAATTTCTCGCTTATTGCAAAAGCTTCTCTAGTTGCAGAGCATCCCCTTTTAGCAATTGGTGTAAAAACTCTATCTCTATATCCTCTTCAGCATTAAAATTGTCTGATGCGTTTTTATTACATAAATAATTGTGCAGTACCCACGTAGCTTTTACAACTGTGGCTGCTGTTGTTACTTTAATTTCTATTAGCTGACTGTATAATCTCCATCGGGCAGCTAGTATGCCAGATGCATTTTCAATAATGCGCCTAGCTCGAGAAAATCTGTAGTTATATATTTTGTTTTTATCATTATTTAATTTGCTCCTCGGGAATGGTCGCATTGAGTTACGAAGAAATGGAAATGCTTCATCTCCCACAAATATAAAAGGCAAAGGTTCACCATTTTCTTCTATCGGAGTGTCTGCTGGTAAATTTAATGTACAATTTTTCAGTCTTTTTCCAAACTGGCTGGTACCAAAAATATTTCCATCGCTAAACCGTCCTTCACAGCCAACGTCAATATATGAAAACTTATAGACAGAATCTGCTACAGCAAGAAAAATTATAGATTTTTTTTTTTATAATTAAAATACTCCGATCCACTATTTCGTGGCAAAAAATCTGCAAATAAAAATTTGAATAACATTGTAATGGGTTTATATTTTCCTTCAGCTTGAATATATACAATTTATTTGTAAAAATGTGCACACTCATATTAATTAAAGCACATTATTTTTTTAGTATATTTGAGATTAAGCATATACGCAGTGTTAATTAAAAAGCGGAACATAGGTGTTTAATATGGGAAATCAGTTTTTCCTTGCTCAAAATTCCTAATTAATTTTAGACAAAAAAATGTTTTAAATAAAAGTTGTAGAAAATTACATTCTACTCCGAATTAACTAAACAGGTTTGATTTTGCATGTTTGGTTACCCGTAAAATCTAATTTGAAATTATACCAATATTACATACGGTTTAAACTCTTAGAAATTTCATTGTATAGGTTGCAAAATGTAAAAAAATAAAATAATCATTATTAAATAAATGTTAATACTTTAGAAATAATATTTGTTTTGTGTAATTGATGCAGAATTGAATTATCTGTAACTTTTAATTAAAAACCGAATTTATAATATGTAATTTCCGCACATTTTTAAAATCCTATGTTAAACTCCTATGTTCCTCGTTTCCTTGCACATCCGTTATATATACTAATAATTATTGTACTATAAGCAAAATAAAAAGGTGTGTTCACTTTTAACACGTTGAGCCCCACGTGCCCACCGGTGGGCATTTGCATTTCACACCCTAGGACCAAATTTTTGTTTTGGTAATTGTTTGTTATTATTTATTTATGATTTTTATTGTTTGGTGTGCTGTATAGTATAATTTTCTTACTATTTTTATTAAATTTTTGTCGTAAATAAATATAAATAAATATATCATCACGGCATATTACCCATTTCTGGGTGTGCCAGTATCTACAACACATGTAGACATCGGTAATGATGACGATATATTTTACCGTGTGGGCGCTTACCAGGCGTCACCTCACGGGCACTCATAGCTGGCGTGGAGAGTGCACCACAGGGGTCACTTTTGTGCCATTTAAAATTGGAAATATTTGGCGTCAGTCGGGATCGAACCCGGTTCCCCCAGGTTCGCGGCCAGACACTCAGGCACGCGGCCACGGGACCCCAAATTTTTGTCGTGACCCACAGAATGTAATTTTACATTCTGGGACCGCATGCCCACGGGTGGACACTAGTATATTATTGCATAAAAGATGTACCAAGTGTTACAATACGATGTCAATAGCTTACGGTTCTGCACACGCTCGTATAAATGCAAAAAAGTCAATACAGTATGTGTACCGTGCAATGTTCCCATGTGTTAAATTGCTTCTAGAAACATTTGGTTTAAAATTTATTTAATTAGTTTTCTTTAGTTTGTTTATGTTTTTTCAAATACAATATGCGTACCGTGCAATGTTCGTATGTTACATTTGGTTTCAAATTTTATTAATTATTTTTCTTTAGTTTGTTAACAGTAAATATTTAGTTTAGTTTACTTGTAATTTTTCAAGCGATGTTTATTTGCAACTTTTGGAGTATTCTTTAAGTTTGTTTTTTGTTTTGCAAATGAAAATAAACTGTTTTTTACCATTAGATAACTTTTAATTTTATAACTATAAAAAAATGCCTATCCTACTTAAACTGCCCGGTCCAACATGATTTTTGGCTCATCCTGGGCCCGGACAATCGTTTGGCATAGGCAGATCCAATATAATGCGTGCCCACGGTTGAGCACATGGTCTGAAAATATATATTGCATTGTGCCCACCGGTGGACACACGGTCCCAGTGACAAAACTAGAAATGTCCACCGGTGGGCACGTGGGGCTCAACGTGTTAAACGCACTATATATAAAATATGTATCTATTAAGGTAATGCGGCTAAAGCAGAGTGGAAAAAAAATAGGGATAACTTTAGAGAAGCTGTGTGAGAAGATACGGCTCAACAAAAAGTGGCCAAGCTGCTAATAACATAACTAAATATATTTATTATGATCAATTAAATTTTCTATTGCCATTTATAACCAATAAAGGCAAAATCGAGAATGCAGTTTAAGACCAGAGCTCGAAACAGAAGAAGACACAGTAGACGACGAAATGAATGATTCTGTTGCAACATTAGAGGCAAATCCTACAGACGAGAGCATTAATTATGAAAGAGTTTCATGTCCACAAACCAGTAAAGTACATGAACCTCCAAGTAAAAAAAATAAAACCAGCAATAACAATTTACTTAAATATATAAAGAACAAAGATAAGGAACGGGAGAGTAGAAAAGTGGAAAGAGAAAAATTTCGAGAAGAAATTTTAAAATCGTCTTCATAACAGCGTTCTTTAGATATATTTTTTAAAGGTATTGCTAAAACTACAAAGAGATTGCTAATAAAGCACTAACTATTAAGAAAAAAATATTTGATTTGGTTACCTAGGCCGAAATGGAAGTGCTGGACAAATCATTAGAAGAAGAGTTTTGTATGCTTCTTAAAATTAATTATACTGAGTGATTTCTATGTGTTCATAATGAATTTTTGTTTATACTTTTTTTTGTAAGAATTAAATAAAATCTTACCTTCCTCATATTAGTGTCGTTTTTTTTTAATGCTATTTTTTATTAATTCATTCAAATTAAAAAATTGTGCACGACTCATTCGACATTAATTAAAAAATTGTCTGTCGTCCAACGATGGTAGCAATTTTAAATAGTGACCGTATATTTCCCTTTCTTTTACCATGTCACTGACCCACCATTTATGTGTTCTTTTAACTATTTTACTATTTAATAATAATAATAATAATAATAATAATAATTTCTCATTCAATTCATTATCATCTGAATAACTTCATTCAGGGCCGGATTTAGGGGTAAGTGAGGTGGGCGGTAGCCCACCCCAAAGTTTGCACGGGGCGGCAATTCACAAAGTTTATTTAGACACATATTTAATATACATACTCGCATTGTTTTTAGAGTTGAGTTATGTAAAATTATCACTTACCTAATATATTTATAATTACCTGTCTCAAGTATATACTATAAACATAGGTAATGGGTGGTAGTATGAACAAGTGATTAAGGGTGATTAGCTAGGAGATGACTAGCAGTGTTTTAGTGCTGTCAATCGTTTATGGATTATTTTAGAGAAAAATACTTCAAATAGAAGTTATAGAAAAATTAATTATACGCAACTTTTATTTGAAATATTTTTCTCTAAAATAATCCATAAACGATTCACAGCGCTAAAACACTGCTAGTCATCTCCTAGTTAATCACATTTTAATCACTTGTTCATACTACCACCCATTATTTTCAGAGTTCAATTATTTTCGTTTTATTCAATTACAAAATCATACAAATTCATTTTCATTTTTATTTAACATAAAAAATATTAGTACTATGGACTCCAAAATTTAGAGAAATAAATGCAAAAATTTAGAATTATTGTTTACAGATAACGACAAAAATGACCGCGATATTGATGCAGATGAGTTACGTACAGAACTCCAGTCTTTAGCCATACTTCTAGACAAAAATTTGACGCCGAAAGAGGTATTAAATTATATTTATAAACAAAACTTTAACAGTCTATTCCCAAATGTTGAAATAGTTTTAAGATTATTACTAACATATAAGTGCAGCGAGTGGAGAAAGATCATTTTCCAAATTAAAGATAAATAAAACCTACCTGAGATCAACTTTGTCCCAAGAAAAACTTGTTGGATGGTCTATGTTGTCTATTGAAAGCCATATCGCTCATTAATAAACGTTTTTAAATTATTGTTATTTTAGTTCATAAATTAATAACTTTAATCTTCAATTGACCCCTATCATGTAAGTAAAAAATGACGGTTTGTTACTGTCAGTTTCATGGCTAATGATATTTTTTCTTAATTGTACAAATTTTTTAATTTATTTTCTGGTTTTATATGAAATAGAAATGTGATGTATTTGGTATCAAAAAATTTGTAATTCTCTTTGCACTAAATTAATACAGAATCTTTTGGCGTCTAAAAAACTGTTTTTCTATGTTATAGCCCTATGACCGTTTTAAAATTTACACCATATAAATATAGAAGCATTTTATTTATATAAGGTAGAATTAAATACATAGAGTATAAAGATAAACATAGTTTACTTTGTTTACTGTATAACATACATGCTTAGATAACAAGTTATTTTTATTATTAATAATATTGTATTACATTGCTAAAATGTTGTAGTTATGAACCATTGGCTGCTGATTATTCTGTAAAATAAAATACATATAAGTATATTTACTATATAAAAATGTTTATATACTTACGTTGTCTTGGTTGAGGATAGACAACAGCACCGTGTTGAATATTCATTCTATTGCTTGGTTGATGATGGACAACAGCACCGTGCTGAATATTCATTCCATTGTTGAAGTAGTGTATCCATTTTATTTGCATTATCTCTTCACAAATAGGACATTCTTTATGCAACAGCCTAGGTATTTCATTTCTTGCTCGCTCAGTATATAGTTTGCAATTTGTACAACTGTATTTAATTATATACCAAGAATCCATTGTTTTTTTGTGGTTTAACTACAAACTAAATTTCTTTGTTTCTAAACTGTTAAATGTTATACGAACATTACTTGAATTACAAATTGGGCATAACATGTTAGTTACTATATGTGCAGTATAATTATTTTTTTATAATGCCCCCAAGCTAAAGTGTTAATTCCATTGTTCATTACAAATCTTTTGTCATCATTTGAGGATAAACACAATTTACTTTGATTTATTGTATAGATTACATGTTTAATTGATTTAAAAGTTTTTTGTTGAATGTAAAACTGCTCATTTGTAAATAATGCGTTTTTGTAATGATCGTGAGTTATTTCGTTTTTTGTTATATGTGTTTTTATACCTTTTGCTTTTTTAATTTCTGTGTCTTGTGTTTGTATTGAATACATTTTCGAACGTAAACCAACAAATTCTGTAATGATTTTACCTCCCATTTCTTCTTTGAATTTTGCCAGTACAGCCTTGTTTTTTAACTCAATATTATATGGATTATTTGGTGCAAAATTTGATGTATCAAAATGGTTTATATTTTGTTTTATATCGGTATATACATCACTGGTATTTTTATCATAAACAAGAGAATCCGTGTCTGTGTAGAGATGTTTGATATCATTTTTATATTTAGGTTTTATTATATTATAATGAAAATCGTACATGTGTAATTTGGAAAGTTCTAATACAGTGAAACCTAAGTATATTGGTTTATCATACACAATTTTTAATTTATTCATTTGAATTGCAACTAAATTTTTGGAAAATATAGACAAACTATGAAAATTTGGTTTTGCAATACATTTTTCGGCACCTTGTTTTTTTCCTATGTTTTCCCAATGTGTTAATAATTTAACATCAACTCTTTTATCTACATTTTCCATAGTTTTTCCATACACAGAATTATTCACTAATTGGAAGAAATCCTTTTCAAAATTATTACTAGCTTTCATTCTTAAGTTTGTATTTAAATTTATATATGTCTTTAACCATTCAGATTGTTTAAAACTTAAAACCCTGTGTATTTTTGTTAATTCCAAACCTGATAATAATGCTTGTTGTAAATTTTGATAATGAATAATGTAATTTATTTTGTTGTTTAAATTACATATTAGTTTGGACTGTTTTGAATTTGGAGGTTTTACATTTTCACAACAAAATGGTAAATCATTATGAAAATCATGTAGATAATTAGGATACACTAAATCTACCTCTAGAATATATCCTGTATCTGAATTATTTCTTATAGCCAAAAGATTTAAATCATCAATTTCATTTTGTGATAACCATTTAAAATTACTTGTTGGTAAAGTCCTAGACATTGCATCTCCATATAAATTGTTTGCATCCAAATAAACTATATAATTACTATTTTTTTCGGAATCATAATTTGGTAAATATTTATTATTTGCTTTTGAGAACCGATGTGTACAATTTGAGATCCCACCACGAATGCCTTTTTTGACAAAATGGAGCATGTCAATATCCGTAAACAATTCAAGTTTAATACCAGTACATTTTAACATTGCATCCCAACTAAGACCGGGAGCAGTAAGATATTGACAAGGATCTAAATTGTATACATTTCTGCATACATTTCGAAAATTTTCAAATATATCTGCTAAAAGTAAAACATCCGTTTTCAAGTAAATATCAGAATAATCACCTAAGGTTTTGCATTTAAGTACATTCCAAACATTTAAAGCATGATTGTATTCGTCTTGAGAAATATGAGTTTTATTTAACCAATTATAGAATAATATTTTTTCAGGTAGTTTAGTTTCAATTAATTTTTCAAAGGGCTCCATATATTGGTATGGAAAAACTCCTTTTTTGTTACTAATTTAAAATGTTCAAAATTTGGAAAAAATTTGGACATTTCTACAAATTAATTCGGTTTTAAATTTTGTGCTAAACTTTCAAGTGATTTTCCCATAAACTTAAAGGAATCTATAAATTTTAGTTTCATATATAAATTTTGGTTTTCCTTTGTTTCAACTAGAACATTTTTCGAGAAAGATATATACTTTTCTTTATTTTCTGGTATAATATTAATATTATTATTGTCAAAAGCTAAATTTTTTATAAATAAATTTGAATCATATCCGCTTAAATTGTGAAAAAATACTGGTAACAACATAGGAATTTGATAATTTAAATTACAATCGTAATGAGCAGCACCGCGAAATTTTCCAGTGACGTGGCAATGGTCGCGGACTTTTATATCATCATTATTAAATGGTTTTTCACAAATATGGCAACATGTAGCAAAGTTGTAATTTTGATGTTCCTCTATAGTAAGTGGTTTCATTGGAATAATTATTTTTAAATATTTGTTGTAAATTTCTTTTGTGTCTTTTGTAATGTTTTCAACAAACTTTGATGGTGCGTCAATACCCGTGTACATCTCAAATTTACTTAGTTCGTTATTAAACGAACATTTCATAAAATAGGCGAAACTATAAGGTTCATGTATGTGTGTTTTTTCTGTAAACGATTTATTTTTATTAGGTGAACATGAGTGGATTGGTATTTGTAATGATTCAAAATCTGCATAAATCACAAAAGGTATTTCAAGTTTTTTCTGGAAACTTTTAAATTCAAGAATATTTTCACCTTCTTGAGGTAAAATTGTAACTATTTTGCCACAATCAAAATTTTGATGTTTCTGTAAATTTTCTTCTGATGTAAAATATATTAAGCATCCATCACAAATCCATTTTGTATGTCCATGAGAATTAATTTGGCTCCCAATTAAACGAGAAAAGTGTTTTATCCATACATAATGATTTTTATTATTATCTCCCAAATATAATAAATTTATATGATTTATTTTACGATTTTTTGTATGATGTAATGGGCCAACTATGTTGTGTTTACGTTCATTGGAATTATGTTCAAGTCCGAACACATTAATCGAAATATTTTCATTTAGTTCTTCAAATTTTGGAATATCTTTAATTTTGACAGGAAAATTAATAGCAGTGAAATTTAACTCACGATCATAATTTATGTAGTGTGCTACACGTTGCGGTTGACGCTGACGATTAACTGGATGTAGAGCTGATAGTACGGCCCATTTGAAACATTGTTGGTCAGTATTTTCCACATTTATGCAAGCCTTTTTTTGTATCACATCTTCTGGTAAATTGATGTATGACGACCCTGCTATTGGTGAATCTCTCTCCTATAACAACAAAAATAGTTCAAAGTTGTGTACACAGAAATTAGTTACTAAAAATTCTTACCTGAAACTCACCGCTTTTGTTCTCTATTATGGACAGTAATGTATCGTACAAAACTGAAATATCTGTTGATTGCAGAACTTCTTCAAATTTTGTATTAAATGACTTTATTTCTTCCTTTATACTACCATCCTTTCCAATTTTTTTATACAAACAGAATAGTTCTAAATTGAATTTAATAGAATTTTGACTTTTTCGCTGCGCATCGATAAGATTTAAAACACTTTTTTTAATATTTTTTAAAAACGTTATTATATCCAATGACTTTTTATTACTAATTTTGTACGATACTATTCATTGTTTGAATGCAGTACTTATTATTGATATTGCAGGGTCGTCTTCATTTTGTTGTTTACTTACATTTGATTTATGCAAATTTGTTTTTAAATGAGCATTGTACTGACTTTTTTTAATATCAACGTTACAAAATTCACATCAAATATTATTGTCGTTTCCATGATGACTAGTTTTTACTCGTTTAATTTTTAATTGGTTATATGGGTTATTAGTATTTCCAGGTCCTCTGAAAGTTGATGGGATTAATGTAGTTAAATTTATTTGATTTTTATTACAACTGGTTTTTATATGTCTTTTAAGATTATCATTACGTGTAATTTTTTTTTTACATTTGCTACATGAAAACATTTTTTATAATTAAGAAATTTCTCGATTATATAAATAATGAAATTTTGGTTCCTTAAAAATGAATTTGTAATTGTTTTTTAAATTGTTTTTAGCTTCTTGCGAAAAAATATCTGAACATTCAATGCGATTATATGGCGAAGAAATGTTAAACAATTTTTTTTCACAAATATGGCAATAATAGTTTTTTAAATACAAAATTTTTTGCATGTGTATAGTGTTACTGAAAATATCTGTAAGATTTTCTATACTAACAGGTACTAAATTACCATTATAGCAACCAAAACAATAAACTAAATCTCTGTTAGTATTCACCTGATAGCGGTCTTGATATTCTACACAAGCACAAATATTATTTTCTGTTAATTTTGTAATAGCGTCCCGAATATCTTTTTGAAATTCCAAAGAAAATAAAGCAAACGACATTTGTTAGTAAAAGGAAATGTTAATTTTGCATTATCGGCTAATTATTATTTAAGCTAAAACAAAAAACATATTAGTAATTATAACAATATTATATTTAGTATTTTACCTTGTAAATTCTATTTTAACAAATTTATCAGTCGGCTCAGTTATGTTTCGTATTCCTTTATTCGCCAAATCGTTGACTTCAGTATCCGTTAATGTATGAAATCTCGCTGGCAAGAATACCTCGAAATTATTTATGCAAACCACAACTCGTCGGCCGTACTTCGTTTGTATAACTCTTGCTGATTTTATTTCATAAATTTTGCCAGCTGTAAGGTCTGCAATTTTTTTGTACGTTTGTCCTGCACCGAGACTATTCAACTTGTTTAAGTCCATTTTGAATACGACTGAATTTAATTTATACTTTGCCTTCTATTTATACGAAGCAGTAACTACCTATGTACATATTGAAGGATTTGTAATATGCCTTTCATTTTTCATCAGCCATATATGCACTAGGTGTGTACTAAAGTAATTGCAATAATAAATTTTTCGACCCGTATTCCATGTAATAAAATTTGCATTGTAATTTGTTACATGCATTTATTCTAACTTCTATTGAAGGATTTGTAATATGCTTTTCATTTTTCATCAGCCATATATGCACTAGGTGTGTACTAAAGTAATTGCAATTATAAATTTTTCGACCCGTATTCCATGTAATAAAAGTTGCACTGTCATGTAAACTAATTTATATTGCAAGAGTGTAGTAAATTTTTATCTATTTATACAAATTGTTAATGCATACACTCCTATAAAGGTGTGTGAAACTTTGTAGCAGATTTTTTTGCATTATGCATTTTTCTATCGCGTGCAGATTATATGAGATCAGGAATCATATATATACGACAGAATTGAACATACGAGTACAAGTTGATCAACTCAGAAAGATGACTTCTAATTATAAACCATACATTGTAAAGTGTGAAGAAAATTGGGACACTTGCGACGACGAATCAACGAAAATAAGGTCATTTCATTTAATTTATTTGGTAATAATTTATTCGTTCAACACATTGTTCAAAATGGAACAATATTTAATGTTTAGTATTAATTTATTGCGACGCCAAATATCGTTTTTTGTTTTTATCATTTGTAAAGAATCACTCTTCAGGAATCACCTTCGACGTGGTAATAATGTGTTTTTTTATTAACAGCAAAAGGACCACACCCTACCATGTCGAATGCAGTGAGAATTGGGATGAATGTAACGACGAATCTTACAACCCGGAATTAAATATAGAAGGTAGACTAGTATTAAGGAGCCCACCTATTAATATGAAAAGAAATACGAAAAAAGAAAATAAAAAGTTTAGGGCTGAGGAAAGAATAAGGTGGCAAAAATTAAAGGTAAAAAATATTGATAATAAGTTTTTATTTGTATATTCATTTATTATTATTTTAGGAATTAAATAAAGAAAAATAAATCAATTTTTATTATAAAAAATATACTATAATATTTATAAAGTAAAATTGTTATTTTTTTAATTTCCCTACACTTACCTACTTACTATTCCTTACTTTTATTGTAGCAACCAAAAAGGACCAAAAGGGTACACAATAAAATTTTATTGCATATTTATACTTCTCACAAAAACATCCAATTTTACTGTTATGCTAATAAGATTTATTGTACTCTATTTTACTGTGTATATGAATACATGTTCCTTACATACTTGTGAACCTAATAATAAAAATAGTAATAAATACATACTTATTATTTTATAATATTACAGTAAATATTGTTAAAAAAGAAAACCACAGCTACATGGAATTCAAATTCCCTTAATCCACTCCTGATACACCGCACGAGTTAAAGAACACTCCGATCGCACTAGTGAAAGGTAAGCGGAGGTCGATTGGACGCGGTCCGCTTAAGGTGTACGCTCGGGCTCCGCGCGTACGGTGGATCGGGTTCATTGTTAATTCACCGCTGCGAGGCGACATAGCAATTTGTTCTTGGCTGGATATTTTTTGGTTTTTTATTTATAATATATCTGATTTGTTAACATATGAATTATATTTTTTATTAAACCCTAGCCATTTGACAAAATATTTATTTCCTTTCTTATGTAGAATTTTTTCAACTAAATATATACCAGGATATTTTGTTTTTCTTATTTCATGTTCGTAAAAACCTCCTGCTATATCTTGACCGTTTTCGTCTTGCAATAAGTATGTTACTGGTAAAGTTGACTGAATTTTCCTAATTTGAAATATCTCAGTTGTCCAATTGTGTGTGTAGTTTTTGTCAAAAATTGATTTATACTTGCTTATACAGACAAAATCGCCTACTTTATACTTAGCTGTAGCGGCTACTTTAATGCGATTGTATACAGAGTTTAATAATTTTTTTTCATGCTTAAGAGATACATGACTGGGTTTCATTTTAATTGTTGAATTCCATGTATTATTGTAAGCGTTCGTAAATGTTTCAATTTTATTAATCCACTTGTACGATCCTTGTAAACTGAACTCTTTAAACATAATAGATTTTAATGTTCGATTAAATCGTTCCACTATACTGGCTTTTTTACTACTGAATGTTGAGTAGTGATTAATATTATATTTCTGCGTTAAATTTTTAAAGTTTGAATTGTAGAATTCCGTACTATTGTCCGTTTGCAAGTTTTTTGGAACAAACCCACTTTTAAATATTTTATTCATGGCACTTGCTACTTCTTTGCCGGTTTTGGTTTTAATCGGCACCGTCCAGGCTCTTTTCGAAAAAGTATCTATAACTGTTAGAATATACTTGTACCCTTTATTCTCCCTGGCATAGGGTATCATTTCCACAAGATCTGCTTTATTGGTGTTAGTCTAATTCCATATTTCTGATCAATGTCAGCACTGTCAATTGCATATAATGCTATATATTTTCCTGCTACGTCACCTAAAATTTCTTGTGATGATTTTTCCAAATCTTCCAACTCTTCCTTCGTTTGAAACTGTTGTTGTACTAATGGTTTTACGGTTTGTACAGGAGGAGATGTTTCAGCAACAACATCTGTTTGTGTAAAGGACGGTACTTGTTGACGCTTTATCTTTTTTTGGTTGCTATCTTTTGCCTCCTGTTCAAAGAGTGTTTCCTCGAAAAGTTCATCTTCCAGTTCTTGATCTTTCTCGTCATCATACTCATTTTGTGACCGTATTTTCTTTCTGAACATTTTTGATTTTGTTGTAAGTGGTGGTACGGCAGGACAATCCAGTTTTATATTTTTCAATGTTTCTGACAAAGTATTTAATGGTTTAATAATAGGTTTAAAAGTGTCACTTAACATTTTTTCCGTTTCTTGTTTACCGCGTTTCAATTCCATCAACTTTTTTCGTAGAATTTGTCTTGTTTTTATTATTTCTCGCAACATGCTTGCAGAGGCGGCTGCGTCACTCATTGTTAATTCAATTTGTTCAGAACAATAATGAGAGTAATTCGTAAAGTGACAAAACCTATATACTTCTTAAAAATTTATCAAAACCTTTTCTGAATCTGTCAAAATTCATCTCTCGATCTTTATCAATTACCACAAAGCCGTACTTTTGTTGCCAGCAATTTGAACACAAATTTTTAAACTCAATGAAAGACATTATGGGGTCCCATGGCCGCGTGCCTGAGTGTCTGGTCCCGAACCTAGGGGAACCGGGTTCGATACCGACCAGCGCCAAATATTTCCAATTTTAAATGGCACAAAAGTGACCCCTGTGGTGCACTCTCCACGCCAGCAATGAGTGCCCGTGAGGTGACGCCTGGTAAGCGCCCACGCGGTAAAATATATCGTCATCATTACCGATGTCTACATATGTGTAGATAATGGCACATCCAGAAATGGGTAATATGCCGTGATGATATATTTATTTTATTTATTTAATGAATGACATATCTGTATTTACGTGATCATTATATATATGACGTAAATTTAAATCATCTTGTTTAAATAAAACAATTAAATTGGCATTGTCACGGACAAGATGTTTCGCCACATGAGTATAGCTTTGAATAAGATAAAATGTATCAATTCCTTTGTGTCGTCCCATGCAAAAATAATTTCGTATATGTTGTTGCGGATCGTTCACAATATCATCAAATATAAAAATAGAGTCAGGATTAGCCTTTTCTAGTGGAACAATATTTTCATTTTCTCCGTTTGCATAATAATTTATATCATTAATTTCACTGAAAATATTTTGCAAAAGTTGATATTTTGGTTGGTGTAAAATTTTTCAATAAATGTGAATATTTTCAAATCGTAAACCGTGAGGACTTAATAGTAATGTAATCATAAGATTTGTTTTCCGCAGTTCGATGGACCACAAATAATACATCTTATATTATTTGAAAATAACTCTCCATGTTTACTGAAACTTGTTTTATTACAATCAAAATTTATCACTTTTAAGGTACACTCTTGCGTTTCAAACTTCATTATGTCTACACAAGTATAATCACATCACAAAAGTAAATGGATAATGGGTAAATAATTATATAAATAACAAGATAAATACGGTAATCGCTTATTCAAGTTTTTATTAGTATAGTGTACAGAACTATTATCGTGTGTCATTTGTATGCAAATATGAAAGGCACATTTCGTAGAAGTAGACGTCGTGAAGCAAGACGTAAGTAAAAAACACGAAAAGGTAACAACAACAATAACGTTTTTCGTGAAACAGTAAAAAAATGCTAGACAAGCAGCAGCAACAGCTTTATTGCAAAATAATTATGATCAGTCAAATGAGAAACAAGTTATAAGTGCTGCCTTAAATGCGGCTCGAAGAAATGTAAAAGATCGTAAACACAAAACGTATAATTCTCCAAGGGTTATACCCGTACCTAAAACTGGAGGATTTTAACATTTCTTATTCCATTATTTGCTGGTCTCTCGGCTCTCGGTGGTTTAGCGGGAGGTGCAGCGGGAATTGCTAAAGCTGTAAATGATGCAAAAGCCGCAAAACAACAATTACTTGAAAGTCAACGACACAATAAAACTATGGAAGCAATTGCACTTGGAAAACGAGGTGACGGTTTATATTTGGGAACATATAAAACTGGATTAGGATTATATCTCAAACCACAAATAAAAAAAAAAAAACTTCCATTAAGACCGTTAACGGACATTGATTTAAGAGAATATACCAAAAATGTACCATATTTCCGTGGGGTTTACATGCGTAACAATTTACCTGCATCTGGACCGCTAACTAATGAAGCGGCCATTGTTAATTTGGATAATGAAACCGGACCCGGCACTCACTGGGTATGTTATAAAAAAAAAGGGAATAAAGTTAGTTATTTTGACAGTTTTGGAAATTTAAGGCCACCCAAAGAATTAATTCAATATTTTGGTAAAAAAGTGAAAATAAGATATGATTACCGCAGGTACCAGAAATTTAATTCATTCAATTGCGGTCACCTATGCTTACAATTTCTTTATTCTAATAATTATTAACGTTTTCGTGCTGTTATGTCGTTAACATTTATTCTATCGGATAAAAAAACTTTATTGAGTGCAGATTATTCACCTCCATTAGAATTAGGTGACAACTTTAGTGGTGGTGGTGGTAATGAATGGGTTATCGGACTTGTTGATTTTCAAACTTATAATTCAATTCCAAATGTGGCGGATGGTAAAAATAAATTGTATTACTATGAAGGAGATAATTTGAAGTTTATAACTATACCGCCGGGATCGTACGAAATTGAAAACTTGAATGATTATATTCGTTCTGTGGTGGGTGATCCAGACCATTATGATGACCGTCGATATCAACAAAATGGAAAACTTGTCAAATTTAAATTTTCACTTCAACCTAATGTGAATACATTGAAATGTAAAATTTTATGTTCCCAAAAACTAGATTTCACAAAAGAAGATTGTATTGGACCGCTTTGGGTTTCGGGAAAAAAATTCTTGAAGCAAACAAGCTACATGAATCCGATGATATCGTTAATATAATGAAAGTGAATACCATACAAATTGATTGTAATATTTCATCTGGATCGTATAGGAATAATACACAAGCACACATCTTACATGTTTTTTTTTCCAACCGCTCCTCCCGGGTATAAAATAATCGAGGTACCAACGAATGTCATTTATTTACCAGTTAACGTTCGAATCATTGACAACATGACGATAAAAGTAGTTGATCAGCAAGGTGATATCATTGACTTTAGAGGTGAAGAAATTACAGTACGATTACATTTGAAAAAAATAGGGAATGGGAATTAATTTTAGTAATAAAAGATTAGTTGTAACTAAAGTACGAGTCACTAAGTCGTCACCGGCTAAAAAGTTAACATCTCGAAATAGAAAATTTCTTATATCACAAGGTTACAAAATTGTGCACCACAATGAATAACATTTTAAACATTAATGAAGATATTTCATTTGACAAACCCATATCTCGTGTTGAACTACATACTCATCAACCGTACATATCGACAACGTTTAATAACAGTGATGAAATTAGAATTCCTATACAGAAGCAGGATATTTTCACTCTTCCATCTCACAGTGCTATAGTGATTGAAGGTGAACTAGTGAAAAAAGATGGAACAAAAGTTGCAGAGACTTCAAAATTTGTAAACAATGGAATTGCACATTTGTTTGGCGAAATACGATATGAGTTGAATGGAATTGAAATTGAGAGATGTAAAAATGTAGGAATTACATCGACAATTAAAGGTTACCTATCTTTTAATGAGGGGCAAATTAATATGCTTGAAAATGCTGGTTGGACTTCATCTTCTATAATAAATAAAAATGGAAGATTTAATGTGTCTATACCATTAAATATGATACTTGGATTTGCTGAAGATTATAGAAAAATTTTAATGAATGTAAAACAAGAACTTATTCTTATTAGATCAAAAGTGGACACTAACTCGTATGTAACTCATGATGAAATTAAAGTAAATATTAAAAAAATTTATTGGCGAATGCCATATGTGTATGTAAATGATAAAACAAAATTGAATTTTCTCAAAAAACAAGAAAAGAATAAATCAATTTTAATGGCATTCCGATCATGGCATCTTGCAGAGTATCCAGTTTTACCTACAGCACAAAAACAAACTTGGAACATCAAAACATCTTCACAGCTTGAAAAACCAAGATATGCAACTTTAGCTTTTCAAACTGGGGTCCCGTGGCCGCGTGCCTGAGTGTCTGGTCGCGAACCTGGGGGAACCGGGTTCGATCTCGACAGATGCCAAATATTTCCAATTTTAAATGGCACAAAAGTGACCCCTGTGGTGCACTCTCCACACCAGCTATGAGTGCCCGTGAGGTGACGCCTGGTAAGCGCCCACACGGTAAAATATATCGTCATTATTACCGATGTCTACATGTGTTGTAGATACTGGCACACCCAGAAATGGGTAATATGCCGTGATGATATATTTATTTATTTTAGCTTTTCAAACTAAAAGAAGAAATCAGGCTGGTAAAAATGCTAGTGAATTTGATCACTGTCATATATCAGACATTAAATTATTTTTAAATTCCGAAAATTATCCATATGAAAACCTAAATATTAATGTAAATAATAATCAATTTACATCGTTATATGATATGTATATAAAATGTCAACAAACCTATTATGATCTAAATACGGTTCAACCAATCTTGAATAAAACGGAATTTTTAAGTAAAGCACCACTTATTGTACTGGATTATTCAAAACAAAATGAAACCTTGAAAACAGCTCCGGTTGATGTGCGAATCGATTTTGAATCAAATGAAAACTTCCCTGCAGAAACTACTGCTTACTGTCTTATTATCCATGACCGCATTATTGAATATAACACTTTTACCAGTTCTATAAGAAAACTTATTTAATGCTTGGAGAGTTAGTGTGGTGATGGAGTTCATTGTGGACGTGCAAGGCTTTAATGATAATTGTGGTGATTTTATCCCGAAAGAAATCGCAGTGGTATCAAGAAATGGTGAACAAGTGTTGCATCATGTACTGAAACCTCCGTTTTCTTGGAATAATTTAAACCAGTCAAGAAGAAAAGAAGCTCAGTGGTTACTAAATCATTACCACGGATTATTTTGGAATTCTGGTTGCTGCAATTATAAAGACACTTTAGCACATATTAAGAAGATATTATATCCAGCTTCCAAAATTTACGTTAAAGGATTAAGGGAAAAAAAAATTTCTACAAAATAAATTACAAATACATGCACCCATAGAAGATTTAGTGCAGTACCCAACTTTGAAAACTGCTAATTTGTTACACTTCTCCTGCTTTTATCACAAACCACCATATTTGTGTGCTCTCAGAAACGTGTTCACTATCAAGAATTGGCTGGATCTTGTCTTCAAAAATGGAGAATGTAAATAAAGCATTAAAATCACTTAACGAAAAAAAGTGGTTGTATTTAATGAGTTAGGAAGATATTAATAATTTACCAGTTGAAGTTTTAATTTCACAAGCAGAACGTCAACTTGATGATGTATATCATTTATTAAATAAGGACTTAAAAAATAATCCTGAAATAAGAAAACGTAGACGATATACATTACACTATAACAGTAATGTAGAAGGTGGAGATGTAATTGAAGGTAAACCACCAATGGAAAAAAAAATGTATTTTATGCAATGTAAATAAAACAAATAATTAATTAACCGGTTTTTTATTTAACATATCTATATACAGTTTCCGTCCTTTACAAACATACAATAGCTCCTTAAAAGCTAAAACATGCAAATCTAAATTATTATCCAAAACAGTTTCAATACATTGTTGATCACTATAGTTTACATTTACAATTATACAGTCATTTGCAGCAACTAATATTTTTTCATAATATTTAATAAAATCTAAATTACTTAACATTTCCATATAATGTTGAATAACATTTTTTATACTAAACAAAGTGTGAGCAGATGTTGTATCTAGAACAACAATAAACTCATTAGTATGCCAGGAAAGAGTTAACAACTTTTTCCCTCGAACATTGTTTAATATCATATTATGGTCACTTCTCAAATTTTGATATTTTATATCATTTCCACATTCGAAATAATTAAATATTAAATCTTTAAAACCTAATAATTCATCCCATTCTGTCAAAGTAAACTGAATTCCATTGTTATTCGGTTTACTTGTTGTTAACTTTATAACTGGTGTAAAGTCACGGATTACACTTAGGCCAATACTAATCCACTTTGTTTTTGACTTGTTCAAACTATAACTTTTGGATAAAATTAAAAAATCATCCTTGTATGCGCACTCAGTAGTGTCAGTGTCGCAGAATTTTTTGAAAAAATCTGTAGACATAAATTGGGTAAAAAGATCTGGAGTAAGTGGATATTCCTCATAGTTTCCAACATCTACCTCTTCTTCTGAAACATTTTGCTTGCGAGGTAATGCCATCTAAAAGTTAATTTTATATACAAATTATGATAAAAAATTTACAAAATATACTTACTGCAATAAAAATATGTTGTTACTGTGGAAAATATAACTAAAGCACTGTAAAGTAATCACTTTTTATTCCTATTTATATTAAAAATTCAAGGTTAGTAAATAATTACTATGCAAATCCCTTTTACTTTCTAATCCACATTCTAAATAATAAATTAAATATCAAGGTTAAAAAATTTTTTAATGTGCTAATTAAATGATAATTAACATTAACAGAATGTCTCCCCAGCCCAAAATCCATTTCCCGAGTGCCAGCTTACGTACGCACGACACTTTTGCAGCCGTCACCTATAAGCAAAAGCGGCACTCAACAACCTGGGTTGAGCGAAATGATCCCTATGCATCAAGTTAATAAGGATCACTGCAGATGAGGAGGAGGAGGTTGCAGAATCGGCGAATCCTCTCTACTGCAAGACTTTCAAAATAATTTAAATAATTTTAAAATTACTCTATTTGGTGATGATAGATTAGGACGAGAAATTATTTTTGAAGGACCTGACGTTTTTAACCGTATTGACCAATATATTGATATTTTATATTTTAATAATCACTATAATCCAATTATTAGCGTATCTGGTGCATTTAATTTATCGTATTATTGTCGTAAATGTCATTTAGGTTACAAAATGAAAGGTACAAATAGATGTCCTTTTTCATGTTCACGGTGTAATAGTTCGCACATCGAAAGTGAAAATAATATACTTGTAATATGCAACGAATGTCAAAGACAGTTTAATGGATAGGATTGCTTTGAAAATCATAAAAGAGTTAATTCATACACTAAAAATAGATCAATGTGTGAAGTTATTAAATATTGCAAGAAATGTTCCAAAACTTATAACCTGAATACAAGAAAAACAGCCCACGAATGCTTTGAAATATTTTGCTCCGTATGTCAAGTTAGTAATTCTATTGTATTCTATATTTTTAGTTAAATATTTCTAATTTTATTTATTGTTTTTTGTTAACAACATTTTCCACCTAATCATCAATGTTTTATGAAAGTTATTACGACTGACGATTAAAAACAGCTGCACATGTACTTTACATCTTTTTTGATTTGGAATGTTCACAAAATACACCATTCAACGACGATAAAGCATCACCCCATTCATCTAAAAGGAAGAAAGAAAAGATTTCATTTGAACACATACCAGTCCTTTGTGTAGCCCAACAATCTTGCATACATTGTCTAGAAAGAAGTATTAGTGTGAGTAATAAATTTTGTAATAATTGTGGTATTCGTGAACATGTATTTATGGAAAATCCTATAAAACAGTTTTTTGAATATTTAATGTTACCACGACAAAATTTGAAAGAGGTTATTGTAATTGCTCATAATCTTAGATCGTATGATGGACATTTTCTTGTAAGATACATAGCTGATACTTTAAAATTAACACCGGACATATTAATTCGGGACAATAAAATATTAAATATTCGTTTAAAAACCATAAACTTTATTCATAGTTTAAATTTTTTACCTATGAAATTAAGTAAAATGCCTAGTGCATTTGACTTGAAATATGATAATGCTTTGAAAAAAGGTTACTTCCCTTATTATTTCATTCGAAGTGAAAATTTAGATTATATTGGACCCATGCCTCCAAAACAATATTATCCTACACAGAGTATGAGTTCCGATGAAAATGTAAGTTTTAATAGATGGTATAACGAAAACAAACAGTCTAATTGTATTTTTAATTTGATGAAAGAATTAATTAAATACTGTATAAATGACGTCAATATAATACGGGAAGCATGTATGAAATTTAAAAATTTATTTTTTGAAAATAATAATATTGATATTTTTAGACGTTCAATAACCATAACTAGTGCATGTCTTTATACGTACAGAAAAAAAGATTTGAAAGAAAATAAAATAGCTATTGTGCCACCACCTGGTTACAGATGTAAACAAAAATATTCTTTGAAGCAACTGTTTGGTTATTGTGGGAGGAGAAGGAACGAAACATTAAAATACAACACGCTTTTAATAATAATAATGAACGTAGTGTATTAGGTTTTAAAGTAGACGGGTACACAGAAATAGAAATTAAAAAAGAGCTGGGCAGTAACTAGTTACTTTAGTAACTTAGTTACTAACTAGTTACTTTTACGTAATTTGTAACGTAACTTAGTTACTTTTTAAAATATGGTAACTGTAACTGTAACTTAACTTGCTGCGGAAAAGTAGTTGGTAACTTTACGGTTTTTAGTTACTAGTTACTTGAGTAACTTAAGTTACTTAAAGTAACTCAGAAATTAGAATGTAACTTAAGTTAGTCAAAGTAACTTAAAAAGTGGATTTGTTGAGCGCAGCATCGCGCATGCTCTCTGTAATGTGTAACTTTTATTTTAATACATAATTAAATTCAATATTATTGTTGATTGATTTCAAGCCATAATAGATAATAAAATAAGTAATTATATTCATTAATAATAGAGTTTTTGTACGGTAAACAGAAAAACTAAAAATAACACATTATTTTAACTTTTAATTCTAGAATTAAAAAGTCACTAAATGTTAAATTTGACTTATAAAATATATTATTTTCAAATGTTTTCCTCGCTTCCAAATGATGGGCGGTAATAAGGCCCTGTAGGTCCGTTAACATTAACAATAATAATCTGATCGGGTGTTGCCAAGCAATGACGTTAAAATTTAGGTTAACGTAGTTAGTGCAAAAACTCCCTGATATGAATACTACACAATAACTACGTCAACAGTCAAAGTCTACACTTCACGCCATTAAAAGTAGTTAGAAAGTAACTCAATATGTTTCTGAAATTCTTGATGTTCGCGGACAAGTACATACTATATATTCAGACTTTTCTAAAGCATTCGACTCTATCAATCATAGAATATTACTAAAAAAGGTGAGTAAATATGGAGCAACACCCAAATTAATTTATCTTCTACAATCTTACTTAACAAATCGAATCTGTTTTGTCTCATATAACGGCTACTTCTCGTTTCATTTTGTCCCATCCTCAGGGGTGCCACAAGGTTCAAATTTAGGTCCTTTGTTGTTCTTATTGTTTATTAATGAACTATTAGAATCATTTACATGTCCAGCTTTTGCGTATGCCGAAGATATAAAAAATTTCTATAATATTGCTTCATTAAACGACGCTATAACATTGCAAAATAATATAAACATTATGGTAGAGTAGTGTGAAAACAATAAATTAATTTTAAGCCCAAACAAATGTTGCTTCATAATATATACTCGTCGACGTAAACCCATATTATATCAATATGAAATGAATAATAATTTTTTGTGTAAAAGGGAGTCAGTCAAAGATCTTGGTATCACCTTTTGCTCTAATCTAAAATTTACAGAACATGTAAATAATATTTGCAAGGAAACCAGCAAAACCTTGGGTTTTATTATTAGAATAACAAAGCAATTCAATAATATTTCACTATTGAAAAATTTGTACTTATCGTTTACTATGAGAAAATTTGACTATGCATCCGTAATTTGGTATCCGTCATATGAGTATCAATTAACAGCTATTATTAGAATATATCGTTGTTTCTTGAAGTACTTATCATTTCGAATTGACAGAGTATACCCTGAAATTGGTACTGATCATAACAGTTTATTACAGCGTCATAATATGCCTTCACTGGATATCAGACGAGAGCAACAATCTGCTCAATTTTTACTATTTCTTCTGAATAATAAAATTGATTGCTTCTTTTTATTATCTCGTGTTACATTACATGTTCCTAAGCAAACATTCAGACATCAAAGGACATTCCATATGCCAGCTTCCAATACGGATTTTCTTCAAAGGTCACCAATCCATGTTATGTGCCGCAACGCAGAAAAACATTACGAAAATCTTTATCTTTAAAAATTTGTAATTTTTAATCTAAATAATAACTAAATATGCTAGCATATACTTATAATATGTTTAATCTCATTTTGTATCTTGTATTATTTCCATGTAATTGGACTTTGGGAATAAATTATTATTATTGTTATTAATTATTATTATTATTATTATTAGTATTATTATTATTGTTATTATTATTATTAATATTATTATTATTATTATTAATATTATTAGTATTATTATTAGTATTATTATTATTAATAATAATAATAATATTATTATTATTATTATTATTATTATTATTATTATTATTATTATTATTATTATTATTATGTATTAAAGTCCTTGCTGCTACAAAATGGGGCGCTGAACCCCAAACACTTCTTAGAGTGTATGAGGCACTTGTGCTCTCCAAGATAGATTATGGCTGTGTTGTATATGCATCTGCTGCTAAAAACTCCTTGAAGTTGCTAGATCCGTGAAATCATGCATGCATCCGATATTGCATTGGTGCCTTTCCTACAACCCCAACATCAAATCCCTGTTGCGAAGCCGGACTAGCACCTCTAGAGATTAGGCGTAAGAAGTTTGTAATAGCATATATATGCAAAATGTGGGCTCAACACAGCCACAAAAAAAACACTATCTTGTTTGACGAAAACTTTAGGTCATGTGCTAAATCAAAGCCTTTATGTGTTCGGTCTAGAGAACTTCTGAGTGAAATTGAATACCAATTACCACAGGTAATACTTATTGGGTTTGTAGAAATTACCCCATGACTTATTCCTCCAGCCAAAGTTATACTGGATCTTTGCCAGTATGACATACATTCATTACCTAACGTATTCTTTTCTCAGAAGTTTCTCGAATTTGTTAGAATGTATCCTGAAGTGAAAATCATTTTCACAAATGGGTCCAAAACAGATCAAGGTTCTGGCTCGGCAATTGTTGTCAATGAAATTAGCCACACCTGGTCGCTGCATTGTGATGCATCTATATATACTGCTGAGGCCTACGCAATTTGGCAGGCATTACTCTATTGTGATCTTGAAATCTTCTGGTCGCAATTCATCATTGCTAGTGACTCCCTCAGCATTTTGACTGCATTATCGGATCATTCCACAACAGACCCTACCATTCAGATGATTTTGTCAAAAAATAAAATATTTCTCTGACTCTGGGAAAATCATAAAGTTCATGTGAATTCCGAGCCATATCGGAACACAATAGAAACACTATTCATAAAGTATACCGATGTCAGGACTGCAGCATACAGGAGAGTGTCCTTGTTGTGACAACGTGACTGGGACAGCGTGGATAACCACTTACACCGAGTCAAACCTTTGATCGGACAAACTCATTTACCCCATGATATGTCTAGACAAGATAGTGTAAAAGTCCATCGGCTGCGGTTAGACCACACTAGGCTCACGTATCGCTACAGATTCACAAGGAAAGCTCAGCCTACTTGTGAGAACTGCCATGTTCTCAAGACTATAGCGCATGTCATAGTGGAATGCCACAGGTTACAACCGATGAGACAAACTTACAATCTTGGTGATAACATCCAATTTATGTTGAGAGATCATAATAAGATTAAGAAAGTACTTAACTTATTTAAAGCTTGTGATCTAAATCAAGGAATTTAAGAAAATTAATTATTATTTGCCGATTATGCCATTTATTTATTATTCATTGTTATGTACTTTGTATAACTACAATATGGTAGTTTGACTGCGCAGGAAAGTTCACCACGGAAGCCCTACAAAAGCTTGTATACTCTAAATTATAGTACAGTCTGTCATATTCTGTCATAAGTCAGCATATTCCATTAACACATACGAAAAAACATGTGTTCCAAAGATTTTACCCAAAAATTAATTTTACACCGCAAAACGATGAATTCCGATGAAAAAACTATTTTTCACATATTTTCTCCGAATTGCTTCAAAATGCGTTTTCTAGACGAAAAACATGTATTTGGAGAGTTTTACAGTAATGTGTATAACTACAATACGGTAGTTTGACTGCGCAGGAAAGAGCTCCGCGGAAGCCCTTCAAAAGCGTGTGTACATTCAAATATAGTACAATCTGCCATATTCTCTTATAAGTCAGTATATTCCATTAACACATACAAAAATTTATTTTACACCGTAAAACGATGAATTCCGATGAAAATACTATTTTTCACATATTGTCTCCGAATTGCTTCAAATTGCGTTTTCTAGACGAAAATGTGTATTTAGAGTGTTTTACAGTAATTTGTATAACTACAATACGGTAGTTTAATTGCGCAGGAAAGGGCATCACGTAAACCCTTCAAAAGCTTGAATACACTAAAATATAGAACATTCTGTCATATTCTACCATAAGTCACCATATTTCATTAACACATACGAAAAAACATGTGTCCCAAAGATTTTACTCAAAAATTTATTTTACCCGCAAAACGATGAATTCCGAAGAAAAACTATTTTTCACATATTGTCTCTGAATTGCTTCAAAATGCGTTTTCTAGACGAAAAACGTGTATTTGGAGTGTTTTAAAGTACTTTGTATAACCTTAATACGGTCGTATCACTGGGTTGGAAAGGGCACCACGGAAGCTCTTCAAAAGCTTCTATTCACTAAAATATAGTATAATCTGTCACATTCTGACATAAGTTCAGTAAATTCCATTAACACATAAGAAAAACACGAGTACAAAAGATTTTACTCAAATATTTATTTTACGCCGAAAAACGATGAATTCTGATGAACACACTATTTTTCACATTTTGTCTCCGAATTGCTTCAAAATGCGTTTTCTAGACGAAAAACGTGTATTTGGGGTGCTTTACAGTAATTTGTACAACTTCAATACGGTCGTATCACTGGGTTTTAAAGGGCAACACGGAAGCCCTTCAAAAGCTTGTATACACCAAAATATAATATAATCTGTCATATTCTGCCATAAGTCATCATATTCTATTGACACATAAGAAAAAACACGTGTCCAAATGATTTTACCAAAAATTTATTTTACAACGCAAAACGATGAATTCTGATGAAAAAACTATTTTTCACATATTGTCTCCGAATTGCTTTAAAATGCGTTTTCTAGACGAAAAACATGTATTTAGAGTGTTTTTAAGTAATTTGTATAACTTCAATAAGGTCGTATTACTGGGTTTGAAAGGGCACCACGGAAGCCTTCAAAAGCTTGTATACCCTAAATTATAGTATAATCTGTCAAATTCTGCCATAAGTCGGCATATTCCATTAACACATAAGAAAAAACACGTGTCCCAAAAGATTCTACTCAAAAATTTATTTTACACCGCAAAACGATGAATTCTGATGAAAAAAACTATTTTTCACATATTGTCTCCGAATTGCTTCAAAATGCGTTTTCTATACGAAAAACGTGTATTTAGAGTGTTTTAAAGTAATTTGTATAACATCAATACGGACGTATCACTGGGTTGGAAAGGGCACCCACGGAAGCCCTTCAAAAGCATGTATACACTAAAATATAGTATAGTCTATCATATTCTGGCATGTCAGCATATTCCATTAACACATAAGAAAAAACAAGTGTCCAAAAGATTTTACTCAAAAAATATTTTACGCCGCAAAACGATGAATTCTGATGAAAAAAACTATTTTTCACATATTGTCTCCGAATTGCATCAAATTGCGTTTTCTATATGAAAAACGTTTATTTAGAGTGTTTTAAATCAATTCGTATCACTGGGTTTGTAAGGACACCACGGAAGCCTTTCAAAAGCTTGTATACACTAAAATAGAGTATAATCTGTCATAATCTACCATAAGTCAGCATATTTCATTAACACATAAGAAAAAAACACGTGTCCAAATGATTTTACTCAAAAATATATTTTACACCGCAAAACAATGATTTCTGATGAAAAAACTATTTTTCACATATTGTCTCCGAATTTCTTCAAAATGCGTTTTCTAGACGAAAAAACGTGTGTTTAGAGTGTTTCTAAGTAATTTTTATAACTTCAACAAGGTCGTATCACAGGGTTGGAAAGGGGCACCACGGAGTCCCGTCAAAAGCTTGTATACACTAAAATATAGTATAATCTGTCATATTCTGCCATTAGTTAGCAAATTCCATTAACACATAAGAAAAACACGATGATCCAAAAATTTTACTCAAAAATTATTTTACACCGCAAAACGATGAATTCCGATGAAAAAACTATATTTCACATATTGTCACCGAATTGCTTGAAATTGCGTTTTTCTAGACGAAAAACGTGTATTAAGAGTGTTTTACAGTAATTTGTATAACTTCAATACGGCCGTATCACTGGGTTGGAAAGGGCACCACGGAAGCTCTTCAAAAGCTTGTATACACTAAAAATATTGTATAAGCTGTTATATTCTGCTATAAGTCAGCATATACCATTAACACATAAGAAAAAACACGTGTCCAAAAGATTTTACTCAAAAATTTATTTTACACTGCAAAACGATGAATTCTGATGAAAAACTATTTTTCACATATTGCGTGTTCTATACGAAAAA
>OW964837.1:39004683-39024823 GCA_943142095.1 Ophonus ardosiacus
TTTTGAACGGCTTCCGTGGTGCCCCTTTCCAACCCCAGTGACACTACGGTATTGAAGTTATACAAATTGCTGTAAAACACTCTAAATACACGTTTATCGTCTAGAAAAACGCATTTTGAAGCAATTCGGAGACAAAATATCAAAAATAGTTTTTTCATCAGATATCAACGTTTTGCGGTGAAAAATACATTTTTGAGTAAAATCTGTTGGACACTTGTTTTTTCTTATCTGTTACAGGAATATACTGACTAATGGCAGAATATGACAGATTATACTATATTTTTAGTGTATAAAAGCTAGAAAACGTATTTTGAAGCATTTTGGAGACAAAATGTGAAAAATAGTTTTTTCATCAGAAATCATCGTTTAGCGGTGTAAAATACATTTTTCAGTAAAATCTTTTGGACACGTGTTTTTTTTCTTATGTGTTAAAGGAATTTACTGACTTATGGCAGAATATGACACATTATACTATATTTTAGTGTATGCAAGCTTTTTGAAGGGCTTCCGTGGTGCCCTTCCAACCCAGTGAGACTACCGTATCGAAGTTATACAAATTGCTGTAAAACACTCTAAATACACATTTATCGTCTAGAAAACGCATTTTGAAGCAATTCGGAGACAAAATGTGAAAAATAGTTTTTTTCATTAGATTTCAACGTTTTGGGGTGAAAAATACATTTTTAAGTAAAATTTTTTGGACACGTGTTTTTTCTTATGTTTTAATGGAATATGCTGACTTATGGTAAAATATGACAAATTATACTATATTTTAGTGTATACAAGCTTTTGAAGGGCTTCTGTGGTGCCCTTTCCAACCCAGTGAGACTACCGTATTGAATTTATACAAATTGCTGGAAAACACTCTAAATACAAGTTTTTCGCCTAGAAAACGCATTTTGAAGCAATTCGGAGACAATATGTGAAAAATAGTTTTTTCATCAGAGTTTTGCGCTGTAAAATAAATTTTTGAGTAAAAATCTTTTGGACACGTGTTTTTTCTTACGTGTTAATGGAATATGCTGACGTATAGCAGTATATGACAGATTATACTATATTTTAGTGAATACAAGCTTTTGAAGGTCTTCCGTGGTACTCTTTCCAACCCAGAGAGGCTACCGTATTGAAGTTATACAAATTGCTGTAAAACACTCTAAATACACGTTTTTCGTCTAGAATTCGCATTTTGAAACAATTCGGAGACAAAATGTGAAAAATAGTTTTTTTCCATCAGAAATCATCGTTTTGCGCTGTAAAATACATTTTTGAGTAAAATCTTTTGGACACGTGGTTTTTTCTTATGTGTTAATGGAATATGCTGCCTTATGGCAGAATATGACAGATTATACTATATTTTAGTGTATACAAGCTTTTTGAAGGGCTTCCGTGGTGCCCTTTCCAACCGAGTGAGACTACCGTATTGAAGTTATACAAATTGCTGTAAAACACTCTAAATTCACGTTTTTCGTGTAGAAAAACGCATTTTGAAGCATTGCGGAGACAAAATGCAAAAAATAGTTTTTTTCATCAGAAATCATCGTTTTGCGGTGTAAAATACATTTTTTGAGTAAAATCTTTTGGACAAGTGTTTTTTTCTTACGTGTTAATGGATTATGCTGACTTATGGCAGAATATGACAGACTATACTATATTTTAGTGAATACAAGCTTTTGAAGGGCTTCCGTGGTGCCCTTTCCAACCCAGTGAGACTACGGTATTGAAAGTTATACAAATTGCGGTTAAAACACTCTAAATGCACGTTTTTCGTCTAGAAAATACATTTTTGAATAAAATATTTTGGACACGTGTTTTTTCTTACGTGTTAATGGAATATGCTGACTTATGACAGAATATGACACATTCTAATATATTTTAGTGTATACAAGCTTTTGAAGGGCTTCCGTGGTGCCCTTTCCAACACAGTGACACTACGGTATTGAAGTTATACAAATTGCTGTAAAACACTCTAACTACACGTTTATCGTCTAGAAAACGCATTTTGAAGCAATTCAGAGGCAAAATGTGAAAAATAGTTTTTTCATCAGATTTCAACGTTTTGCGACGAAAAATACATTTTTGAGTAAAATCTTTTGGACACTTGCTTTTTCTTACGTGTTAATTGAATATGCTGACTTATGGCAGAATATGAAAGATTATACTATATTTTAGGGTATACAAGCTTTTGAAGGGCTTCCGTGGTGCCCTTTCCAACTCAGTGGGACTACCGTATTGAAGTTGTACAAATTTCTTTAAAATACTCTATATACAAGGTTTTCGTCTAGAAAACGCATTATGAAACAATTCGGAGACAAAATGTGAAAAAAAGTTTTTTCATCAGAAATCTTCGTATTGCGGTGTAAAATACATTTTTGAGTAACATCTTTTGGACACGTGTTTTTTTCATGTGTAATGGAATATGCTGACTTATGGCAGAATATGACACATTATACTATAATTTTAGTGTATACAAGCTTTTGAAGGGCATCCGTGGTGCCCTTTCCAACCCAGTGAGACTACCGTATTGAAGTTATACAAATTGCTGTAAGACACTCTAAATACACGTTTTTCGTCTAGAAAACGCATTTTGAAGTACTTCGGAGACAAAATGTGAAAAATTGTTTTTTCATCAGAAATCATCGTTTTGCGGTGTAATATACATTTTTGAGTAAAATCTTTTGGACACGTGTTTTTTCTTACTTGTTAATAAAATATGCTGACTTATGGCAGAATATGACACATTCTACTATATTTTAGTGTAAACAAGCTTTTGAAGGGCTTCCGTGGTGCCCTTTTCAACCCAGTGAGACTACCGTATAGAAGTTATACAAATTGCCGTAAAACTCTCAACATACACTTTTTTCGTCTAGAAAACGCTTTTTGAAGCAAATCGGAGACAATATGTTAAAAATAGTTTTTTCGTCAGAAATCATCGTTTTGCGGTGTAAAATACATTTTTGAGTAAAATCTTTTGGACGCGTGTTTTTCTTATGTGTTAATGGAATATGCTGACTTATGGCAGATTATGGCAGATTATACTATATTTTAGTGTTTACAAGCTTTTGAAGGGCTTCCGTGTTGCCCTTTCCAACCCAGTGGGAATACCGTATTCAAGTTATACACATTACTGTAAAACACTCTAAATACACGTTTTTCGTCTAGACAACACATTTTGAAGCAAATCGGAGACAATATGTTAAAAATAGTTTTTTCGTCAGAAATCATCATTTTGCGGTGTAAAATACATTTTTGAGTAAAATCTTTTGGACACGTGTTTTTCTTATGTGTTAATGGAATATGCTGACTTATGGCAGAATATAGCAGATTATACTATATTTTAGTGTTTACAAGCTTTTGAAGGGCTTCCGTGTTGCCCTTTCCAACCCAGTGGGAATACCGTATTGAAGTTATACACATTACTGTAAAACACTCTAAATACACGTTTTACGTCTAGAGAACACATTTTGAAGCAATTCGGAGAGAAAATGTGAAAATAGTTTTTTCATCAGATTTCAACGTTTGTATTGAAAAATACATTTTTGAGTAAAATTTTTGGACACTTGTTTTTTCTTATGTGTTAATGGAATATGCTGACTTATGGCAGATTATCACAGATTAAACTATATTTTAGTGTATACAAGCTTTTGAAGGGCTTCCGTGGTGCCCTTTCCAACCCAGTGAGACTATCGTATTGAAGTTAGACAAATTGCTGGAAAACACTCTAAATAAGTTTTTGGTCTAGAAAACGCATTTTGAAGCAATTCGGTGACAAAATGTGAAAAATAGTTTTTTCATCAGATATCATCGTTTTGCTGTGTAAAATACATTTTTGAGTAAAATCTTTTGGACACGTGTTTTTTCTTACGTGTTAATGGAATATGCTGACGTATGGTAGAATATGACAGATTATACTATATATTAGTGTATACAATCTTTTGACAGGCTTCCGTGTTCCCCTTTGCAACCCAGTGAGACTACCGTAATAAGGTTATACAAATTGCAGTAAAACACTCTAAATACACGTTTTTCGTCTAGACAACGCATTTTAAAGCAATTCGGAGACAAAATGTGAAAAATAGTTTTTTCATCAGAAATCATCGTTTTGCGGTGTAAAATACATTTTTGAGTAAAATCTTTTGGACAAGTGTTTTTTCTTATGTGTTAATGGAATATGCTAAAATTCGCATATCCAGATTTAATTGAATAAGCACGATTTAAGGTCCCTAGAATCCGATTATAACATTTTTAAAATGATATCTGTTTGTGTGGATGTGTGTATGTGTGTATGTGTGTTTTCCTCAGAAACTATAAGACTTAAAAAATATGTAACTGCAGTTTTCTCAATCTGACATTCCTGGGAAGAGCTGAAAAGATTTTGGTAACAATTGAACAACCGGAAGTAAATATAAGTATAATTTTTTGGGAGTTTTTTTAATTAAATATTGAAGAACATAAAATTCTCCATCTAATACACTTAAAATTTTTATTATATCTTGTACAGATTTAGAGATAAAGACACTATAAATATATAGTCAGTGTTGCCAGAAGATCGCGGCACAATTTCCCTTTCTCCACTCTAAAAAATCTCTCTTTTCAGTTGAATTTCCCTCCTTGAAAATAATTTTAAATAGTAGACTGTTAGATATCAATAATATATTTATTTTTAAATAAAATAACATTCTACAGTATGAATTAACATATAAACATTTAGGAAACATAAATTTACTATATTTATTTAACTTTCAAATTAATTATCACAAGCTTACTATAGTAGGTACTCAGTTTACCACATTTATTTAGTTTTCAAATTAATTAGTTATCGTAAGCTTTATGAACTAGTTGTATATGTTTTTCTGTACTTTGAAAATTGGTACAATTTATTTCTTTGTTTTTGAAAGAAGAACGAATTGTACATATTGCATTTAAAGAAATGTCTCCAAGCCTATTACGTTTATGGTTTTAACATCATTAACAACTGAAAAAATCTTTTCGGCTTCTGCATTTGAATGTGGTAAACTGAGTACTATAACAGCCAACGTACGAACGTACCTATATTAAGAAATTTCAATTCATTATTAAAATCTTCGTAATTTTTTATTACAGACCACATTTCACAAATATTAATTTTTGACATATTTTCTATTTCTTGTTTATTAAACGAATATGGTAAATTGCGCCATTCCATAACTACGGCTTGTTTATTAACAAATATTTCATATTTATTAGCTAATTGTGAAATATCAGGTAAAGTTTTTCGTTCACAGTCAAATGCTACATTTGGATCTACAAATTTCATTTCTCTGTAAATTTGCTCGCTTAACGGAAGCCTATCTATCATTTCCTTTGTTAATGTAACATAAAAGTCCAATATTTTAGTTCTAATATTATTCTGATCATTAATTTCTAATTTTTTTAAATGATCCTCACATTCACAACCAAGAAATATATTTCCAATTTTTAAATAATTTCTAGGTTGTATCATTTTTGAGTAAGCCATATCACTTCTTAAAATTGGGCCTTGTATAAAATTTTGTGCGAACTGTTGGAACAATTGTATACATTTTTCTTGTAAGCAGTAAATTAATATATTATTTGACTGAAAAAGGGCGTTAAAACTATTCATATAATTTAAAATATATTTTAAAAACAAAAAATATGCTTTTATTTTGTTATCTTTTAATTTTACTAAAATTGAATCTGCAGCTATCAAATTATCCTCGAATGACGCAATTTGGAAGAAGTTTATTAATACAACCCAATTTATGAGCAATCTGTCAATACATTGATGCATGGACAACCAACGTGTACCCGATGATTTTAATATTTTTAAATGTTCAGTATTGAAATACGTTTGTATTTCTTTTAGTTGTTGGCAACGTTTTGCACTACCCGAAACATATGAATAAATTTGTCGCATTAGTTCCTCTGGTTCCCGTGGTAAATTTGTACATGCTTTACTGGCAACAAGTGCTGCCGAATGGCAAGTACATTTGAGTAGTATAACATGTGAAACGTCATTTTTTAGCAATGTATAAAAGGAATGATTTCTTCCCACCATCACGCTAGCCCCGTCGGAAGCTAGACCAACAATATTTGATAAAGGAATTTCTTTTTTGTTTAAACAACTTGTAAATGAAGAATATAACATATCCGCACTTCCATCTTTGGCATCTAATGATATTAGTTCCAATAAATTTGTTTGAATTTTATTGGTAATTGGTGATATGTATCTAACCAAAACGCATAAAAGTTTACAAGTTGATATATCTGTACTTTCATCGCACAAAATAGAAAATTTAACCTAAAAATATTTTATGTAAATAAATTATAAATATAAATTAAAACACGGAAATACATACTTTTTTCAGTGTTGAAATCAATTCTTCAGTTTCATATTTGGCCAAAACATTATTTATAATACTTGTACATTTTGTTCGTTTCATTTGTACATCCTTCAGAACAGTTGAATCGGGTATATTTTTCTTTAAAACTTCAATTAACTGATCCACTACACAAAATGCTACATTATGCTCAGCTATGAAAGCCGCTAAACTTAATTCCAAATAGGCGATCATGTTCAATTTTCTTCGCATGGGCCGAAATACTTCCAGAAATGAAGGAGTCTATTTTTGTAGTATTCTTGGCTTTTTACCTCTCGCTAAGAGAGGTATTGGATTCATGCTAAAATTCGCATACCCAGATTTTATTGAATAAGCACGATTTAAGGTCCCTAGAATCCGATTATAACATTTTTAAAATGATGTCTGTGTGTGTGTGTGTGTGTGTGTGTGTGTGTGTGGATGTGTGTATGTGTGTGTGTGTGTATGTATGTATGTATGTCTGGATGTTGTAGTCACGATTCCTCAAAAACTATAAGACTTAAAAAATATTTAACTGCAGTTTCCTCAATCTGACATTCCTGGGAAGAGCTGAAAAGGTTTTGGTAACAATTGAACAACCGGAAGTAGTAGTAATCTTAGAAAAATTCTTTTAAATATAATTTTTTGGGAGTTTTTTTTATTAAATATTGAAGAACATAAAATTCTCCATCTAATACACTTAAAATTTTTATTATATCTTGTATAGATTTAGAGATAAAGACACTATAATTTATAGAGTAAACTAATCGCAGAGGCCAAGGCACTAAGGAAACCAGTTGACAAATTCCAAATGTTTATAACATGACACATGTCATTGTCAAATATCAACATTTTTAGTGACATTCTGATAGATTTTTCTGGGAAGTATATTTAATTTTTCTTATTGTTTTATTAATTAAATATTTGAAATTATAGGTAAAATTGTGGTAAAATGCATATATCCATCAGAAATACCGCCAATCTGGTTAATGAATTGGAACAATCTCTGACATGAAAATGATATAAAATAGATATAATTAGAATTATATGTGTGCAAAAGACATGTTAAATACAATAAAAAAACAATATTTGGGTAAAGTTCTGTAATATTTTGTTATAAAATGACGGTTCGAAAGCGAAGTGCAATACAATACATATATAGCCTAATATGGAAATGGCGAGAGGTCTTGTGCTGGCCACAACAGATTTTTTCATGTTGTTTTTATGTTTCTGGGATTGTCCATGTTTTTGTAGCTCACTTTTTCCGCATTTTAGTATCACATTACATGCTACACACCTAAATTTGTTTTTTGACGATTGTTCAGGTGCTAACCAATCTTTAAATTCTGGAATTTTTAGCCACGTTAACGAAAACACCTTTTTTTGTTTCTATACTGAATTTTAACTTTATCACTATCACTGTTCGTGTCCGATGGCGATGACATTTCAAAAAATATTGGCTAAACCTAAACTTTAAACTTCAATAAAAGATCTGATTCTCAGTTAAGTGTCAGGCGCGCTGGGTCAGTACAAACAAATAATACATATGAACTGAGTAACAAATTGTAACTGGGTGCGTTCCGTCTGACGCAACACTATACGTTCAATGATTAAGAATGATATTGGCTTTAAAGTTATGTTTTAGTGTCAGAACGGTACTGCACACTGCCGTTTGTATTTTTTATTCATAAATTTATATATTTTCCCTCTTTTTTATAGAAATTCCCTTTTTCCCTCATAGCTGTAAAATTCCCACGAAAAAGGGAAATTCCCTCCCATCTGGCAACACTGTATATAGTGTAAACTAATCGCAGAGGCTAAGGCACTAGGTAAACCAGTTGACAAATTCCAATGTTTATAACAAGACACATGTCATTGTCAAATATTAACAGTTTTAGTGACATTCAGATAGCTTTATCTGGGATATATATTTAACTTTTCTTGTTGTTTTATTAATTAAATGTATGAAATTTAGGTAAAATGCGTATGCAGTTGATAAATTCAAATGTTTGTAATCGAAAAAAAATAATGTCATTGTCAAAAATATAGAGTAGTTTATATCTGTTGGGCGGTAGTGCGAGCTCGAATTTAAAATTTGACTTAATTATGTTTCAACAAAAACCATAACGGCATCTTGTCATCCTGCAAACATCGTTTTATGAAGATTTAACCAAGTCTTAAATAATTCGCCCTATTCTGTAACTCAATCGATAATAGTTATCGATCGATAATAATTTTTGACAAATAGAAACAAATGTATCATCTGCCAGTTTCATTTTTTTATTCAGTGTCTACTATAATTATTGGCTACAATTTATTATCGATCGAAAAAAGTTATCGATTGAGTTACAGAATAGGGGTGAATATTTGATAAAATTGTAATAAAACGTCAAATTTTGCTTCGACAGATGGTGGCTTTGACGTTTAACGAAAAAGCTAAGATCTTTCACAAACCAAGTATAATAACATGCTGAAACTAAAAGATACTCCACAGAAAAACATAAAAGAACACCTTGGTAAACCACGAAAAGAAATTGAAAGAGAAGAAAGAGCATTTGAAGAAACGAAAGACAAAAACAGCGACAGGCTACAAGATAGAGAGAGAGAGAGAGAGATAACAACTAAACAAATTTAAATGAAAATTGTATGCTCACAGAAGAAGAGGTGCAAAAGAAAGTATAATTAACATAGGAGATAAAGTATTATCTTGACAGCAAGAAGCAAATAAACTTTCAATTACTTTCCAGAACATAACAGGTAATAGAAAAACAAGGAAATATAGTACTTCTAAAGTCACCAGAAGATATTATTTACAAACAAAACGGCTCACTGTCGAAGAAATATTATGATCAAACAAATACACCTCTACAAGAAGAAACAAGATTTGAAGAAAAAGAACCCATAACCTCGAGAATAGATGAATCAGTAACTTCAAGAGTAGAAGAACCAATAACTTCCAGACTAAAATAAACAGAAATTTCAGAATTGCAAGAAACGAAAAGCGAATGTATTTTGCATAAATAAAGTTTTTAATTTGTGACAAAATATTATTTAATTAGCTTAAAATAAAAACGTACAAGTGTTTAAATGTTTCTCGGGTTACACCTTTTTACTTGCAAATATCCAAATACAAGTATCACCAGGGTGATGTAAAAAATCAATCAATCTGAGTATTAGACATTTTGATACTTCATTCGTAGTTAACATTTAAATAACTATTACAGCTTAATAAAATAAGATAGCAATCGTACTAGCTTCAGAAACGTAAATATAACACATAAACTAATTATATTCTTTTAATTATAAATAAATTTATTTCAGAGAAAAATAATACAACATAGAGTAAGAAAAATAAGGATTTGAATTATAATAGTAGACCTATTATTTTATCTTGAACGTATGTTTTTTATAGTTCATATAGGTAATTATACGTCATTCTAATTTTATTCAAATAGTTTTAGAATTAATTATGAGAGTGAAGAGAAAGTCAAATAAGCAAAAGAGCAAATATAAAAAAAATTGTATTAGAAATTTGCGGAAAAATGATGAATATAAAGAAAAAGAAAAGGAAAGTAGAAAAAGAAAATTGCAGGATAGTGAATATAAAGAAAATGTAAATAAATTAAACAATAATTACAAGAAGCAACAAAGAGAAAATAAAGATTATAGAGAAAATTAAAATCAAATAAATAAAGAATTGAAGAAAGCACAAAGAGCAAACATAGAATACAAAGAAAAAGAGAATGAAAAGAACAAAGAACATATTAAGGTACTAAGAGAAAATATTGAATACAAAGAAAACGCGAATGAAAACAATAAAGAACACATGATGATATTAAGAAAAAACGTAGAATATAAAGAAAAAGAGAATGAAAAGAACAAAGGACATATTAAGGTACTAAGAGAAAATATTGATTACAAAGAAAACGCGAATGAAAAGAATAAAGAACACATGATAATATTAAGAAAAAACGTAGAATATAAAGAAAAAGAGAATGAAAAGAACAAAGAACATATTAAGGTACTAAGAGAAAATATTGAATACAAAGAAAACGCGAATGAAAAGAATAAAGAACACATGATGATATTAAGAAAAAACGTAGAATATAAAGAAAAAGATAATGAAAAGAACAAAGAACATATTAAGGTACTAAGAGAAAATATTGAATACAAAGAAAACGCGAATGAAAAGAATAAAGAACACATGATGATATTAACAAAAAACGTAGAATATAAAGAAAAAGAGAATGAAAACAACAAAGAACATATTAAGGTACTAAGAGAAAATATTGAATACAAAGAAAACGCGAATGAAAAGAATAAAGAACACATGATGATATTAAGAAAAAACGTAGAATATAAAGAAAAAGAGAATGAAAAGAACAAAGAACATATTAAGGTACTTAGAGAAAATATTGAATACAAAGAAAACGCGAATGAAAAGAATAAAGAATTCATGATGATATTAAGAAAAAACGTAGAGTATAAAGCAAAAGAGAATGAAAAGAACAAAGAACATATTAAGGTACTAAGAGAAAATATTGAATACAAAGAAAACACGAATGAAAAGAATAAAGAACATATGAAGGAACTGAGGAAAAATATAGAATATATAGAAAGAGAACATGAAATCCATAAAAATTTCATAAGAGATTTAAGAATGAATTGCATATATAAAGAACAGGAAAAATTAAAAAATAAAAATAATATGAATATATTAAGAGGTACCCGAGAATACAAAAAGAAGGAAAATGAACGCAATAAAGAAAATATGAAACTATTGCGAGAAAGTGCTGAGTACAAAGAGCAGGAAAATGAAAGAAATCAGCAAAATATGAAGATTTTGAGAAGAGATGTAGAATACAAAGAAATAGAAAACATTATTAATATGGAAAATATGAAGAAAAAGAGACAAAATTCGTCATATAGGGAAAGAGAAAGTAAAAATGATAAAATATCTAAACAACTGTCCAGATGCAATGCCCTTCGGAAATTAAGGAGCTTAGTACATATCTCTGTTCTGAAAACCTTTTACTTTGCACACGGCCAATCAATTCTAAACTATGGCATTCTGTGTTGGGCGCACTGCAAGCCAATATTTGAAGAATTAGGAATATTACCTCTGCCTTGTTTGTATATTTTACGTGCTTGTTGTTTAATAAGACAATTTAATTTAAACGTCACAATGCAGAGTGATATTCATAATTACAATACCAGGCAAAACTCACTGATCCGTACGCCATCACACAGACATGCCAAATTTAAATCTAATCCATACTACGTATCTATCACTTTGTATAACAAGTTACCTGAAAACTTAAAAAACGTATTAGATTTTAAATTGTTTAGAAAAAAATTAAAATTATTTTTAATGGAAAATATATTCTATTCCGTAAATGAATATCTTAATATGTGATATAGTTATGATATATTATATTGTTTTTTCCTATTGCACACATTTTTGTAATGACTTTTCCTATGCTGTATAGTCCAAAGGAACAATAAATTATTATTATTATTATTATTATAATGAATTACTAAAATTCAGAGAAAATTTTTATAATAATTTAATGCGTATAAATTCCGAATACTCAAATTTATTTCTTGGTTTTATTAAAACGCGAGGACTTCTTCCCGACTTGGTGTGCTGCTGCTGCGAAGGACTATTTTTCCCACACAATTTGTCAATATTCCGGACTGCATAACAAAATTAACATCTTTAGAAGAAAGAATGGTGGCGCCGTATATAAATTTTATGCAAATTAGACCATTGAAATCGTACGTTTTAAATCCACAGTTGGGTATGAAAGGGAGCGTTGTGAATATTCCCGTCGAAATTAATGACATGTTGAAAGTCCTGCCAAGATCTTTTGACAACATGGCAACTATTCAGGTAAAATTAAAACGGCATATGCTACATACTTCAAATTACATGTATGATACTATTCGGCCTTCAGTCATTTGTGACGCATTAAATGATTTAGTTGAAACACCACTCTACAAAAAACATGAAATTAAAGTCGATTCATTTTATTTCAATCAGTACGAGAAAAATTATAACACTCAAATTAATTTTATTGTGGATAAAAATGATGAAGAGAATTTTGAATCTTCAAATTCTAATTTAGATGGCCTCAGTTTTTCTGATTTCATTTCCATCGAAGTGGAAGACAAAATTGATGTGGAAGATGAACTGGATGATGAAGTGCTACTGGTGGATGGGAATAAGGAAGTAACAGACAAAATTAGAGTTAATGCTCCTGGCCAAGGAAAATTTCCTGTTCCCTGGCATATGGTTGAGGATATTGACGAATTATGTTTTCCGAAAAATTTTTGTGGCTATAAATTTGATATCCCCAGTTTCATTTCGTACACAGATCGGGCAAAATCAGAAAGTAGAAGATGGGATAGAAGATCTTGTATTCCAACGAGAATATTATTCATGGCAAAGAAAAAATTGGAACAAAGTTGTTTGGCAAGTATAAATGTATGTCTCAGAAAAAATAAGCGCACAGAAGGCATAAAAGTACATAATATATTGGATAAAGATTTTCTTCAAAATTTAATTAACTTAGATACTGGATATAAATTCTTAAGTAATATTAGATCTTCACTGGCTTATTGGGAAATTAAAAAGAAAGATTTAATGGCAATGATTCGGCAACTGGGCAAACCGACAATATTTTTAACTCTTTCATCTGCTGAAAAATGGTGGCCGGAATTAATAAAAACATTATATAAATTAAAGAAAAACAAAACTATTTCTAATAATGAAGCTCTAAATTTAGAAGAATATGAAAAAACGGAATTAATTCGAAGCGATCCAGTGACTTGTGCCAGATATTTTGACTTCAAAATTAATAAATTAATGCTGATTATAAAACAAAATTCAAGTATTTTTCAAAATTATTATGTGGAAGACAGTTATGAGAGGGTGGAATTTCAAATGCGGGGATCACCTCATGAACATATATTCCTTTGGTTAAAAGATGCTCCAAAATTTGATTCGTTAGAGAAAATTAATGTGCAGGAATGTATTACTTTTATTGACAAATTTATAACTTGTCATTATGATCCGGAAGATCCATACATGGCCGTTCAAAAACATAGACACACGCACACTTGCTATAAAGGAACAAAAAATAAAAATAAATGCCGATTTAATTTCCCAATACCCGTTATGCCACGAACCATGATTTTGGAACCATTAAACGACAATGAACAAAATTCAAAATTTATTGAAACATTTAAAAATATTAGTAATTTAATGAAATTTTTTTATACCAAACAAGAATTTGTTACTTTTGAAGACATTTTGTTGAAATTAAATTTAACGGAAGAGGAGTATTAAAATTCAATTAGACACACATTAAAAAGGCCACAAGTATTTTTAAAACGTAATAGTTTGGAAGTTGGGCTAAACTGCTATAATAAATACATTTTACACCTGTTTGAAGCAAATATGGATATACAATTTATTTTGGAAGAATACGGCGTAGCATCTTATGTCATAAATTATGTGGGTAAAGTTGAGGCGGGTTTATCAAAATTATTGCGGGATGCAGCAGCAGATATTAGAAATAAAAATAGGAATGTCAAAGAAAAATTTAGAAAAATTGCCAACTTATTTTTAAATAGGAATTTAATGTCTGCTCAAGAAGCAACATACCATGTACTTTCATTGCCATTATCAAAAAGTAGTAGGCAGACAATTTTCATAAACACAAGTCCGATGAAAGAACGTGCGCTTATGCTAAAGTCAGCAAAAGATTTAAGAACACTGGATAAAAATTCCACCGACATATATAGATATAATTTCGAAATATAGTAACCGTCCACAATCTTTTGAAAATGTCTGCCTTGCCACCTTCGCTTCAAAATTTTACAAAAAAAAAAAAATTAAAAATTCTGAAAATGATGATGACGGAGATTTATTTAAAACAAGAGCCATTTTACGTTACCGACGCTTTAAGTTATTGCAAGATCCTCAAAATTATTATAGTGAACAAGTTTTATTATTTTTACCGTGGAGAAATGAGCAAAATCAAATTGAAGATGAAAATTGTGAGTTAGTTTACAACCAAAATTTAATAGTTATCGAAGAAAATAGGCGTAGTATTTCAGTTATGGGGGATGATATTTTAGAACAAGCTTTGGAAATTGTTCAAAATCACAATCAATTTGCGGACGAAGAAGATTTTCAAAATTTAGTTGCAGACCAATTATCAAGCGACCAACAAATCGATATTTTAAAACAAGAAGGGAAGGAAATTATCAAGGACAAAAGAAATTACCATTTTTTGTGCCCAAAACCCATTTTGGCTGATGATTTATTTAAAATTATGTTGAATTTAAATCATAAACAAAGAAAAATTGTGATGCATGTTTTAAATTGTTTTAAAATTGGAAAGTTACCATTGCGGATATTTTTAAGTGGTTCTGCAGGCGTCGGTAAAAGCATGGTAATAAATTGTTTGTACAAACTAATAACCCAGTATTTCGATGATCTTCCGTCATCATCAAAAGAACATTTAAAAGTTTTACTCTGTGCTCCATCTGGGAAGGCTGCATTTCTTATTAATGGTATTACGTTGCATACTGCTTTTACTCTACCAGTTTCGCAATATGGTGGACAGATGCCAGAACTCTCTGTAGATGTAGCTAACAAAATTCGGGAAAAATTAATTCATCTTAAACTTTTAATAATTGACGAAATTTCAATGGTCGGCAGCACTTTGTTTAGTCGGGTGGATACAAGATTACGGCAAATTATGGGGATAAATAAATCATTTGGCGGCATTTCAGTAATTCTGGTAGGAGATTTAAATCAGTTACCTCCTGTTATGGATTCTCCTATCTATAAAGCATCAAAATTTAATAATATGTGCGAACTATTAGATCAAAATCCATTGTGGGAAGAATTTAAATATTTTGAACTGAGAGAAATTATGAGGCAAAAAGATGAAAAGAAATTTATTGTGGCACTTAATAATTTAACAACCGGGGAGTTAACGGAGGAGGACATAAATTTATTTAAATCAAGACAAGTTAATGAGAATATTGTTCCAGAAAATGCAATCAGACTGTATTCAGAAAATAAAAATGTAAACATATATAATGAGTACAAAATTCAAAATCATCCCAACGATTTAATAATTTCGGAAGCAAAGGATACAATTTTGGGTAAGGTGGCAGAAACAACACGGGAGCGGGTGTTGCAATCATTAAAAAATAAATGTACCTCTGATGTTAATGGTTTGCTATATATACTAAAGTGCATAAAATACATGCTAACCTCCAATATTGACGTTGAAGATGGCCTAGTAAATGGTGCGTGTGGTACGTTAAAATTCATATCTATTAATTCCGGAACAAATACTCCTTCTAAACTTTGGATTGACTTTAATTCTAAAATTATCGGCAAAAAATTAAAAACTCAATATTTGGACTTAATGGAAAGAGAAAATATCAACAAAATTTTAGTACCAATATCGAAACTTAATCTTTCATTAAATATAACAAATAAATTGCAACATCAGACCATCAGAACACAATTTACTCTAGTTCCCGCAGAAGCCATTACTATTCATAAAAGTCAAGGACAAACATATGACCATATATGTATTGATCTTAATTCTTCCAAACGACTAACACGACAGATGCTGTATGTCGCCTTTAGCAGAGTAACAAAATAATCTGGTTTATATATTTTAGGAACTTTTAAATCACCAAAATCTTTAAAAAATAATGATCCCATTATGGAAGAAATAAACAATTTAAGAACTCAAAAGCAGCTACTCCTTTCATTTAATACTTTGGAAAATATCAATGACAAAATTATAGTATACCAAAATATTTGTTCTTTATCATCTAAACTAAAATACATCATACAAGATCAGTGGTATTGGGAAGGAAATAAAATTTTAATATTTTCTGAAACTTTGACTAAATCTAACAACATATTCCAAATTCCAAATTATAATATCATATTTAGGTCTGACGTAAAAAATGGTTCTCGTGGAATTTTATGTATGGGAAGAAATGGTATAAATATAACGAATGTTAACCATATTTTGGAATTACATAATAAAAACACCTGCACTTCGTCTCATGCTGAACTCTTCTGGTTTAAAATAGAAAACTTCTGGATAATTTTTGGATATAAATCACCTTCTTTTCCGAAAACTAATTTTGAAAACATTATTCGTAAAATTAAAAAAAAAAAAATTGTTGGAAGACATTATTGTTATGGGAGATTTTAATATGGACGTAATATGTGAAAATTCAAACTTGCTTAAATTTTTTGAAAATATTAACTTGAAATCCTTGCTGTCGAAACATCTGCCATCTACGAACATGAACACTCAAATTGATGTCATCTTCAGCAATAAACCAAATTTACTTTCTGGCATATATGAAACATACTTCTCTTACCACAAACCGATATTTGTTTCTCTAAACGAAGACCACCAGCAATTTAAAAACTATTCACAATCTTTCGACCAAAGTAAAATCAAAATTATATCCCAATTAACAAATGATTCTGTGCAGACCGATAGTGATTTCAATGAAGATGTAACTCAGAAAGAGGATGAGAATGTAACAGACTTATCTTTGCAAATGTTAAATAAAGACTTTCTTCTATCTGTCAAGATTGCTCTTCGAGAAATTTATAATTTAAACACAAATTTATCAAACAATGATTTTAAAGGAAATTTGCAAATGTTATTGCTTAGATATGAAAATTTCATTTATATAATTAATAATGAAATTTCTGAATCTGAAAGTGCCATTTATAGAAACCAGATTGTTGACAAAATTAGAAATAATAAAATTTATTCATCTTTAAAGCAAAGAGCAGTAGTATTACGTGCCACGGGAGATGGGTCCTGTCTCTTCAGATCTCTTTCTTTATGTCTATTTGGAAGAGAAGAATTATATCCTTGTATTCGTTTGTCTTGCTGCTTTATTTTTCACAAATATTTTGATTATTTCCAACACCCTGATAGAATGAACTTTTTATATGAATACGACACAATGCAAAATTTAATAAATGGAACTGCATCACAAAATGAATGGGGTAATACAGCACATATCAAGGCCATTTCTGTAATATCGAAACGCAATATTTATTTATATCAAGCTATTGAAGAAAATGATATATATAAAAACATTTCGTTTGAGGAACTTCAAAATTATTGTAATGCTGGTTTAATTAATACTATGCATATATGGTTTTCATACAACATTGATGATCAGAGCCTTGATGAAGAACAAGTAATACACCCAAAGAAACCAATTGTAGTACTATTCACTGACCCTGGAACGAATGCAAGTCATTATTCTGCAGTAGTACCACGAAGACATGAATATTGTTTGTTAAAACCAAAATATCGTGGAGACTTACGGGCAGACCAAAATAACAGCAGAATAATAGACGTAATACATATAAACGAGTAAAACTTCTTTACAAATGAACATTAAAATTTTGTATTGCCTGGCTGCATCGAGAGACAGAAGCCGGCTTTGGAATAACAAATTTATTTCTCATTTCGTATTTTGGTGGCCAAATTCTGCTCCAAATCAACAAACTCCTATCTGACAATTCTTGTCCGAAGATTAAAATTACATCCTCCATTCACATCATCTGCATCGTTGGACAAAATCCCTGCTCCAAATTAACTATATAACAATTCTTGCACAAAATACCTGTCCAAATTAACAAATTCATATATGACAATTCTTGTCAGTAGATCAAAATTATAACTATCATTTACATCACCTGCATCGTTTGACAAAATCCCTGCTCCAAATAAACAAATTCATATCTAACAATTCTTGTACAAATATCAAAGTTACAATCTTCAATCACGTCATCTGCATCGTTGGATAAAATCCCTGCTCCAAATCAACAAATTCCTATATGACAATTCTTGTCCTTAGATCAAAATTATAACTATCATTTACATCATCTGCGTCGCTGGACAAAATCTCTGCTCCAAACTAACAAATTCCTATGTAACAATTCTTGTCCGAAGATCAAAATTACAACCTTCATTTACATCATCTGCATCGTTAGAAAAAATCCCTGCTCTAAATGAACAAATTCCTAGCTGACAACTCTTGTCCGAAGAACAAAATAACAACCTCCATTCTCAACATCTGCATCGTTGGGCAAAAACCCTGCTCCAAATCAACAAATTCCTATCTGAGTACGCTTGCCCGATGATCAAAATTATAACCTTGAACTACAGGACGGTAACTATGACACCTGTCTTGCTAAATTGTACTTTCTAGTAATCTCTCCAGATTATAAACAAATATCCAACCATTTACTAAATTCTACGTTTGCTTCAACTACTATCTTTATGGATTGTTACCATGATATCTTTTCTTTTCTACGACGATATTCTTAGTTCCAACCATTTATGAACCTCATTGCTTATGTCAACTACTACTACTACTATCTATTTGGACAGTAACCATTACACCTATCATGCTATATTCTCTGCTATCTGTGAATGATAAACATGTACCCAAGCATCTATTTAATTCTACGTCTGCTTCAACTATTAACTTTGCATCTTACAAGAATACAAGGTATGTTCACTGATCAAATTCGTCACGTTGACGCATATTTAGGTACACGCTGGATTAGTACAGATAAACGGCAAAATATGTCCTCAGTTTTAAACAGCCGTAATTAACAACACCGGTATTCATCTGCTGTCATCTGACATTTTATTAAAATATTAAAAAGGTATTATAAAGCCATCGAAACTGTATATATATACTCAGTAGGTGTGAAGTATAAAGTATTATCTATCTATGACGGGAAGATAGGTGTAGTTTGATCTTGTTTTTTTTTTATGGTAAATGCCCCCATTATGGGCTGGATATTTCTACACTGATACCAAATTTATTAAGTGTCTACCTGTACAAATATCTGTAAGCTGTCAATGTCATTTTATATTCTGACATTTTCGTTAGTACTTGCGTGCGCTTTGTATTCCCAATCCTATAAATTGCGTTATATTTAAACTTTTGAAAAGAAAATGATAAGAATTTAAGTCCTGGTTCTTACAAAAAAAAACTTTTAGGAAAACAAGATTTAAATGGGCAGGCGAAAACAATTATTGCCAATGTACACATTGTTTACCTCTCGCTAAGAGAGGTATTGGATTCATGCTAAAATTCGCATATCCAGATTTTATTAAATAAGCACGATTTAAGGTCCCTAGAATCCGATTATAACATTTTTAAAATGATGTCTGTGTGTGTGTGTGTGTGTGGATGTGTGTATGTGTGGATGTGTGTATGTGTGAATGTGTGTATGTCTGGATGTTGTAGACACGATTCCTCAAAAACTATAAGACTTAAAAAATATTAAACTGCAGTTTCCTCAATCTGACATTCCTGGGAAGAGCTGAAAAGGTTTTGGTAACAATTGAACAACCGGAAGTAGTAGTTTCTTAGAAAAATTCTTCTAAATATAATGTTTTGGGAGGTTTTTTTATTAAATATCGAGGAACATAAAATTCTCCATCTAATACACTTAAAAGTTTTATTATATCTTGTATAGATTTAGAGATAAAGACACTATAATTTATAGAGTAAACTAATTGCAGAGGCCAAGGCACTAAGGAAACCAGTTGACAAATTCCAATGTTTATAACATGATACATGTCATTGTCAAATATCAACAGTTTTAGTGACATTCTGATAGCTTTTTCTGGGAAGTATATTTAACTTTTCTTATTGTTTTATTAATTAAATATTTGAAA